>CATKHJ010058881.1:0-21711 GCA_949750685.1 Vernicia montana
AAACTGTGAACAACATAAAATCCTAAATTGGCACGAGAGATAAGGGATAAAGTCTTAAATTTTCAAGAACAACAGGGAGAACCCACATATTCAAGCCACAGTTTGAGGTAGCGAAGATCATCCTTGTATATATCTGAAAGCCAAAAGGCACTCACACATTGTTCATATATCACTACCAATCCAGAGCAATCTCCTGAACCCATTTAATACACATTCAAAAAACAAACAAAATGTCAAATTGGTACATGAAAACAAGTTGTTTCTTTTTAGGTAAACTAAAAGGAAAAAATTACACTAATTCAGTTAACTATTTAGGCTCTTGAAAATACCAGAAGAATAGTGGTAGGAGAGTAAAGTACTTACTCAAACCATGGCAGGAGAGGATCATCCCCTTTACATTCATCAATTGCATCAATCAACCTCCTCAACCCATAGCCAAAACACAATCAAAAAGAAAAAAGATTAATACTCCCTCCGTCACATTTTGTTTGGGACATTTTTCTTTTTAGGATGGTCCCAAAAAGTATGTCTCATTTCTATTTTTAACACTTTTTTACCCTTTTATATATATTTTGTCATTAGATATTAATTCAATTTTTTCCATAAAATTTATAGGAAATTGTATTTAATAATAGGCATAAAAGAAAAAATAGCATATTATTTAATGTATTTTTAAATTTTATAAAAAAAATATGTCTCAAATAAAATGAAACGAAGGGAGTAGTAATAAGAAGAAGGGCCTTCGAGACTTCTTGAGTTGATTGTGGGCCTCTCTTCAAGGGCCTTACATTTTCCTTGAAGAGTTTCCCATTCGTCTGTCTCCTGTTTTGAGGTAAGAAATGCGACTCCTATTTGAGCATCTTCCATTACTAGCCGTTGGATTTTATTGCGCTGGTCCTGAATTTTTCCTGAATAATACTCTCTCAATTGTTTTTTATATGTCGTTTTAAAGAAAAAAAAAAAATTTATGGAAAGAATAATATATAAAATAGTTTGTGTATGGGTTTTGGCCACACGAAAGCCTAAGAACGAGGAGAGGCCTTATTTACAGCTGGCCCATAAAAAAAGAAATAGAAGTGGGCCCAGGTGATCAAAACTTAAAAGGACAGCTCCGATTGGTCATTTTGTTTTGAACTTATCTCATAGATCCAAAGTAGGTTGGTGATGTGGATAATGTTTTTGACAGGTAAGGTTGTCTCACACGGTGGCAGTTTACATTTACAACCTACTTTTTGATCAACAACCGTCCATTTTGCGGCATGAAATCCAGGCCACGGACAGTGATGGACCATCCAATTTATTACTAGGGGTGTTCACGTAAAATCCGTCAATTGATAGTGATTGATTGAAGCAAAAACCAATCTATCCTTGAATAAAATCACAAAGGTAGAGGAAAGCAGTTGATCGATTGACAAAGAAGAAGATGGCATCCCATGGTTTGGCGACCACTGCAGAGACGTCGATTCTTTGTTCATCTTTCTGGCTTCGATCTTATGATCTGTGCAACGTAGTCCCCAAGAGGATCAATACAAGGAAGGCGGCTTTGAATCTGAGGGTGAAAGCTATGGGAGGAGCACCCAAGTTCAAGGGGACGCAGATGAAGGAGAAGCAGCTGACAGAGATGATAGAGAAGAAGGTTTTGGAAGCTAAGGAGGTATGCGAGGGAGACAATACCTCTGACGTGTGCAAGGTAGCGTGGGATGAGGTGGAGGAGGTGAGCCAGGCCAAAGCAGATTTTAGGCTCAAGTTGGAGAAACGGGATCCTCTCGAGTACTTCTGTCAAGACAATCCCGAGACCGATGAGTGTCGCATCTACGAAGATTAACTTTACCTTTGCACCGCCGACGCTTCCCTTGTATTAGTATTACTTCTACTTTTAAATTAATTTTTTTTTGCCAAATTACTTTTAAATTAAATTTTGTATTATGGTATGTGCAATTATTAATATTCACTTATAATAAATTGACTATTATTAATTTAAATTTTTTTTATAAAAATAATGATTTTCAATACTATTAACTATTAAGGTCTAATTATTGAATTGCCTCACTATTCATTAATAAGGAGAAAAGAAAATTTATTTTTGGTGACAGCTTGATAAAAAGCTTTGTACAGCAATTTCTTCCCAAGTCTAGAGAAAGCATCAACAGTCAACACAAACCAAAGGAATCATGATATATATTCAAAAGAGCATAAAATCAATCAAAGATGCCTATAATCTCAGTGCTTTGGTCTTTAAGCCATAGCTGATTCCTTCATATAAAAGTTAATGGACTCGAGTGGGAACATGGAGCAGCATTTTTTCTAGTCCTGTAACCACAGCAGGATGAAAAATTTAAGGACTCGAACTAAGGCAAAAGTACAGCTAGAATCTCAAGTAACTGCAGGGGTGATGTAGAATTATAACTCCTTGTGCCCCACATAAAACCGAAGTTAGCCTTTTCCTTTTCTCCATACATCTTCTTTCTTTGTTTCTGACATTTGATGGCGCTATTGCACATTCCCCCCATCCATTTATTTAACACCATTGTTAATCCTGCAGGAAAGTCATAAGCTTTCATGTACTCTGAATATTTAAAGGCTATCAAGTGTCAAATTCAAATTATAAATAAAATTTTAGGACTGTTTACCATGCCGGAGATTAACCCATTGGCTCATAATTCATGAAATTTTTATCACAATTTGGATGGCAATTTGAAATTGCTATGTATTTATAGATGGAAGGAGCCCAAATTGATCTACGTACAGTCAATCGGTTGTGCCTCCACATCCAAATTTTTTTAAAAAAGTTCAGTTGTACTGATCTAGCCTTCAACAAACTCCATCTGCAATCATTCACAAACAATTCAAAGAAAAGGCAAACAATATGGACTAAGATAAAAACAAAACAAACCAATCAATGCTCACAAGTCAAAATACGCTCTCTAGCTTGCAATATTCTTGGTCTGAGATCTGAGCTCTAAGGCATAGCTAGGCCAATAGCTAACAAGAGTCACATATAACCTGCTCTTGGTAACCAGCTAGTGGATCAGAGAGATTCTGCACCAGTTGATTAGCAAAATACAACTCCAGTACCAGTTTAATAGGATAATAGACACAGCATCTTTATTCTTAAAGGTAAAATAAATAAATAAATAAATAACATACATACCAAGCAGCTGGGACTAGTTCACAACCATGGCATGATAAAAAAACATTTAGCGAACCAGCTGTTTTTCAAATATATATATGTTACAATACAATAATGGGTGTTCAAGGAAATCATGTTAAACGGCATAAAGTAATCTAGATAACCACCAAAATCACTATATAGTTATCATTGATGCTAAAAAAAAACACCAAAAAGATAAATCTCAAAATGTATTTTACTCTCTCCCGCTGTCCTCGTCTGGGCCAGCTGCTTCTTTGACATCAACATTGAAGTTATATTCCTGGTCACAGCCCAGATAAGAATCACACATAAAAAAGAGAGTATATGACTTCCTTCCAACTTCCGCGGGGACAGCAAACTCGAGCTTCACCTTTGACCTCCTCTGAAGAGAAACCCTCTTGATGGCAAGCAGCTGGTTGCTCTTGGTATCACCAACAACAAGCCACCACCCTTCTTCTTTGGCTTTAGGATACCTGGGAGCATCAACTGACCCCACCTCTGTCCTCCCTTCTAGATCTCGTTCAAGGGTGACCTGCAAAGTGATATCTTCTCCCACCCGCACATGCTCACCATCTATCACCTCATATGACATATCAATGTTGGGGAAGCGATTACAAAACCTCACAATATCTAGCAACTGTGAGTCGGACATCTGGAGAAGCTCCCGCCTCTCATCATCTTCCATCTCTACCAAATCAAACACCGTCTCTATACTCTTTCCAGGATTCTCTTGGCATTTCTTCGCCAAATCCTTTGTGAAGTGTGGAAGCTGCAGAAGCATGGAATCACGCTCCCACATCCCCTGAGTCACCATTTGGCTAACTTCCATTGCAAGAATAGCAAGGCTCAACCAACCATTGCTTGAAATAACATCAACCATTGCCTGAAGCAATCTGCTGGCAGAAAGAAGCACCTCTCGCTGGTCCATTGCTAGGTTTCCACCCACAGATTGCCTCGAAAAATGGGCTTGTAGCAGTACATTTGCCTTCACATGTGGATCAGAGTATCTGGGATTTTCAAATGAGAACCTCTGGTGATTGATCAACCGTCGAAGCACCTCTTCCTCTCCAGGTCGTATTGGAAATTGTGCATACTCAGAAGCCGAAGCCAAAATTTCCAGAAGACCCTTCATCTTTGTTTTGGGAGTCAAAGAAGAGCTAAATCGCTCAATAGTAGTATAACTGATGTAATAGTAAGATGCTATCATACCAAGATTCAATGGTGACAGGTCAACATCGTCCTCAATAGCAACACATTTACTTGCTTCCAAATCACTCAGTGTGTTTTCAACAAGCTCTGAAAGGTGATCAGAAAGATGCCTATGACTAACACCCTGGAGATTGTAATAGTTTGGATTTTGAGTAAGCCGCCTATACATGAAAGTCCATGTAAGATAATCTACTGCATCCTGCTTGTTCTCAATAACTCCAGCAACAACTTCTGCATTAAAATTGTCATGCAGGAAATGGTGCAAATGACTTTCCACAGGGAATGCTTCATATAAGAATTTCTTGTAATACTCTTTTCGGGGTGCATGGCAGAGGATGACACACTTTCCAGAGTTATCTAGTAGAGGTCGACTAGCATGGCCCATCATTTGTAGGAGATCTGTAACAGGGTAATCAGTGTGAGCATTTTCACGCCCATCATAATATTGAGTTCCCATCACAACCACCAAATGTGCTGACAATGGCACCCCCCAACACATTGAGCTGCTCATAACACAAACCTGAATCCACCCAGCTTCAAACAACTGTGACACAACTTCTTGATCCAAGCTACTCAAGCCCTCATGCAAGTAGCCAACCCCATGAAGTAAAGTGGCTCTCAACATTTCATCCTGAATCTTTCCAACAAAAGGCTCCAGATCTTCTGAGGATCGCAACAGAAAAGCAGGCTTCTCTCCATTGTCCACACTTGAGTATGTCATCAGATCAACTGCAGTAAGCCGCACATGCTTTCTTGTAGGAACAAACACAATAGCAGGCTTTCCATTTTTGGCATATTGAACTATTGCAGTGTATGTTGGTTTTGTCATGGCCTGCATCCTTGCTTCAAAATTGGCAATATCCACTCCTTGAATGTGTATCTCTAAGGGGACAGGACGGACAGTCGGAGGGAAATTAAAAAGGCCATGGGAGGTGGCTCCTATCCATTCCCCTAGATCCTTAGCATTTGCAAGTGAAGATGACAAAGCCACAATTCGAATCTTGTTCTCAATCTGACTACCAATATACCTCATTCTAGAAACAATTACCTCCAAGACAGGACCACCTTGACCCCCAATCAAGTGAAGCTCATCAATGATAAACAGACTAACCTGTTGCACATACTTCCGCTGTTTCCAGCGACGAGACAAAACATCCCATTTTTCTGGAGTGCTGATAACGATTTGACCCTTTTCAAGCAGTTTTAAGTCCGTTGCTGTTTCCCCAGTCAATTCAACCACCCGCATGCCAAGACCTTGACCAAACTTTCTCTCCCAATCTCGAAAGCGTTCCTTGGCAATTGCTTCAAGAGGTGCAATATACACAGCACGCATGATACTATCAGAACCCTTTTGATGATTCCGCAATATCGCAAACTCAGCGCATATAGTCTTACCACTTCCTGTTGGTGCGGCAACCAAAATATTGTCATCTGTGTTGTACAGGACAGTAAAGACCTGAGTTTGGACTGGATTAAAATGCTTAAAATCTTGATAAAGAGCTTCATATGATGGATTTCTCAATGCAGTCACAGGCAGAGGTTGCAAGTCCAATAACTCCGTTGGTGGTGGATACTTTTCTGGTAAGATAAGGTGCCTAAAAGAGACCGGCAAAACAGTTTGTGAACCAAGCCATTTATCAGACACAACACGGATGAAATACTGAGGTGGTAATGGCTCATAGATAGGCACTGTGAAGTTCAATGTGTGGTCCTCATCAATGTACTGCTTCTTCAGCATAAAGTACTCGTGATGGAGAATATATTCACCATCATTGTCCTCCACAATGACCCAAAATGGCTCCACATATCCATGAACCTTGTCCTCCCATTGGAAGTCTGGTGTTATAGTGAGTTCAACTCTCAACACTGTACGAGTGATTGGCTGAACATGTGCTGCCAGGTTTAGCTTAGGGAATTGGTGGATAAACTTGTGCAATGTTCTGCCCATCTTTGGGAAACGAATGAGTTCACCAATCTCTTGTGATGAAAGGTCATAGTACCTTTCCCAAGCCAAATCTTTCTTCTCTAACTTCATCAGAATTTCATTTGGGATCCCATTGAATTGGCGGAGCGGCGTCTGGACACTCCACATCCTCTTATTGATCATTTTACACAAGTTCAGAGCCTTCTCAGCTAACTGTGCCCATCCTCTTTTCAAGACAATCTCAAAGAGAGCTCGTAGAAGACGGCCTGCACTCTGACCAACAAAATTATAAAAAAAAAAAATGAATAAAAATGTCACATAATCCATGCTTAACAGAAATACCAAAGTAAGGAGGAAAAAAAAAACAATTAATTGAAAACAATACCTGGGTTATGAACACCATGTCTGAAGTGAGGGAAAGCCCTTCAAGCTTAAGTTGTGAAATATAGGCTTGAAGCAAAACATTAATCTTAGCGCTAGGCTCTTCTAGGCTTTCCTTGATAGGAATTGGAACACGATCCAAAAGCTTTGCAAGTTCCATCTTCTCATCTTGCCTCACCATTACATATTTAAATTCTTCACTCAGTGAGAACAGACGGCATAGCTCTATATCCCCCATTGTTGGCTTCAGATGCTCATTATATGTGGATATTGTCCCATGAGTTATATAGTAATAGCTAGCAATGCGTCCCAAGTCAGTGACCTGGAAATATCCACTTTTTCTGTCATACTTAACGAGATTGTTCTTCTCCAGGATGGTAGCAGCAGAATGAATCTGCAAACAACATTAGAATAGGATTAAAAGATATATAATACATAAATATGAACAAAAGTTTTAGCGAACGCAAGTTTTAGCATCTGAAACAAGGCAACAAAGAGTTTAAATAAAGTTAAGAGTAGAAATTAACCAAATCCCAATTATACCAATAATATGCTTCTTGAGTAATAATATGAAGTGGAAAAGAATGCAATAATAGTTAAGAGTAGAAGACTACAAAGTGCAAGAGAAACTTGGTAACACTAACTCAATTTCTCAGTGGTCAAATACTTGATCAAAATAAGCAATTTAAGATAACTTCATCACATATAAGTATCCTGACCCATGCATTTGCTAACTGGTACCGAGGCTTATCCTATTAGTTCATCATATTTAGAACAATGCCATTCTACCTTGACCAGTGCAAGAAAAAAAAAAAATTCTCTTTCCCCAGAATGTAAAGGTGCATGGCTCTGCTAAATGTAACCAGCAAGTGCGCACTTACAATTCATCATGTGTATAATAACCAAATTTACTTGACCACAACAGAAAATCTAAGACTTCCAAGTACATATCCCAAACACTAAATCTGAAATAAGGTGCCTTCAAACATTTACTTCAAAACATTATTTGTTCACGCAACTGAAGAAGGGAAGAAAACTATGAGATAAATAAATTAAATGTGCTCTCCTAAATAAATTAAATGTGCTCTCCCCACTCCAATCTCCCAACACACAAGGAATAAATAAACCAATGTTTACGATTATAAAGTAGCATGCATGAAGAAAGATTAAAAATAATGAAAAGAATAGAAGGACCATCAACTATAAGAAAGCCATTGAGGGATTGATGCTCACCAAATCAGCCCTCCTCTCCTCCAATGTAATATCTCTCGTGAGAACATCTGGTGCTAAGCCATAAAGTGTTGGATTTCGCAGCATACGGATATACAAATAAGTATAGCCAAGCCAATTGCAGGCTTCTCTTGCATTTTGAACAGTTCCAAGAACAATTTCTGCATTCAATTGATCAGCCAGTTTGGAAACAAATTGACTTTCAATAGGCAGTTGTTGGTTCATTAAAGATAGATAGTACTGAAGTTCACTATGGCCAGTGATAATAATTCCTTCTCCATACGAATCAAACTGAGGCCTTCCTGCACGACCCAACATCTGCATAACGTCCAAAGGACTTAATTCAGTCCATGCTCCTTTTTCTGGATTGTAAATCTGAGTCCCTTTGATAATCACAGTATGAGCAGGCAAATTAACACCCCAAGCAAGAGTTGCAGTGGAAACCAACACTTGCACATGTCCATCAGCAAAAAGATCCTCAACAAGTTGACGGTCAACCCTTGTCATGCCTGCATGATGAACTGCAAAACCATAGGGAAGAAGATCTTTCAGATCATTACTTTTGACCATATCTGTATGACTTTGGAGAATCTCGCGGCTTGCACTTTCTTCTCTCAAGAATCTACCAAGAGTATCATTAGCAAGTGCAGTATCCCGAATTGCACGAGCTGTTTTAGCTGTTTCCTTTCTCGAGTGGACAAATATAAGAACTTGATGTTTTCCTGCTACAGCCATTACCTTTTCATAACATATATCATTCATCAACTGAAACCTCTGCAGTGGCTTCTTCACTGTGATTCCAATATACTGTTGAGAAAGAGGGACAGGTCTATAGCTATTGTCAAAATGGAAAAGTCCTCTTTCAACATCAACCCTTAAAAACAGTGCCACATCTTCAAAGTTAGGTAGTGTAGCAGATAACCCCACCAGCCGGATATGTTCCTTCGTAGTTTCAATTTGCCTAACAGTTCTAGCCACAATGCTCTCAAGCACAGGTCCTCTATTATCATGGAGAAGATGAATCTCATCAATTATAAGAAGTTTCACAAGCTGAGTGTAAGTGCGATCCCCAGACTTTCGGGTAATAATATCCCACTTCTCAGGAGTAGTTACAATTATTTGAGTTTCTTCAATTTGTTGGCGAGTCAACGTCTGGTCTCCACTTAGTTCCCTAACCTTGACACCATACTCCTGCAGGCGATTGGATAAATTACCAACAACTTCAGCCACAAGAGCTTTCATAGGTGCCACATATACTATCTTATAGTTGTTATGATTGAATGAACCATCTGAATTCCTATTCAATGCAATCTGCTGAAGTATGGTTAGTACGGCAACATTAGTTTTCCCTGCCCCAGTAGGGGCACACAGGAGGACATTATCTGCCTTAAAAAGGGCTGTCTCATAGACTTTGCTTTGTACCCTGTTCAACTGTTGCATCCCTTTGAAAGCTGGCTGTGCCCAATCCGGCATGTCAAATATCTTCACAAGCCTCTCATCAGGGGCTAATGCTTTAGGCTTCAAGGCTGGCACGTGAACTTCTTCATAACCTTTGCTTTGATGTCTAAAGGAACCAACTGGAAGATCACACTTCTTATTTGCCATCAAGAGACCACCTTGCTCAAATGCAATGCTGTCTAGATCAAGCAACTGGGGTTGACCTTTCACCCAACCACTGTCAGTATCTCCATCAACAATCTCCCTCCTATCTCTATCCCTATCACCATCTCCACCACTCTCGTCCTTGAGTCGGCGAGCCTCTTCTCTTATACTCTTCTCCAAGTTCCTTTGCCTCTCTTTTGCTGTTGCCCTTGTAGCATGCAACTGCTCCAAAATTGCCACCAAATCGGGACCCGAGTTCATCATTTCCTCCTCAATCTGTTTCCTCTCCTGTTGATCTTTAGCCCTTGCCAAACGGGTACACCACACAATCTTCAGCCTGTTATGACAAAGAAACTTGATGAGGCTGAACTTTTCAAACTGCAGATGCAACAGCAACTTGTTTTCAACTTCCCTTTCATCTCCCTCAGCAAGTATTTTAAGCACCTCCTCTGCAAGCTTTTGGCACTGTTGTGGGTCAATCTGTTGTTCATAAGCTTGTGAGATTTTTCTCTGAAGCCAATAAGCATCAATATCCTGCACATTAAGGCTCATGCCTTCATCCGCCTCCTGCATGTCTTCATCATCAATTCCACTACCCATTTGCATAGCCCCTGAGCCATTTGGCTCTGCCACATCATCATCATCCTCTTCCTCATCAGGCACTGCATCAAGATCACTCTCATCATCCTCATCCTCGTTATCTTCATCAAACTCAACAGCCACACCCACATCATCATCAAGGGCATCATCACCATTAGCCACAGCAGGGCCTGCAGCATCACCCCCATCTTGGTAATCAGTGATGAGCCTGCCAGTAGAAACAAGCTGATCAAACACGAGATTGGGAATAGGATTCAACAACTTTTCAATCTCCTTCTTCTTATCAGGGGTTTTAATGGCCTCATTCTTGAGGACAGCCAAAATCTCATCAGCGGCTGCACTAACAATATTGAGAGGCTGACCCCCCAACTGCTGTTGAATGATGCTGAGCATGGCCTCATAGGCAGCTCTGGTTTCCTTGGTTTTGGGCTGGTAGACACCTTCCTCAGTAGAAGTGAGGACGCTCTCTTCTCGGAGGCGGCGCTTCTTAGCTTGGCGACTGGGGACAGGCTCGGAAAGTGGGTCCCGCTCTTTCTTCTTCTTAGATTTCTTAATCTTCTCGTCTAGCTCAGGAGGTCTGCCTCTATAAGCACGGTCACCGAATCTTTTAGGATCAATCTTGCCCCAGAGGGACTCAGGTTCACCGGTGGGCTCATGTGTGTCCCGTGGGCGAGAGTCGGTGGTGAGGACCAGACTAGAGTTGGCTCGGTACTCATACTGCTTAAATCGGGCGTGTGCCTCAGCACCACCACCTAGATGCGCCATTAATGGCTATGGCTCTAAAAACCCTAAGTTGAACAAAATAAATAAATTTTAAAAATAACAAGTAATAGAGTTTAGATGAGAAAAATAAAAACGAAATATCTGTAAGCCAGTTAAGTAGGATTGGATTTCATATGAGCTATTATTGCACGAAAATTGTGTTATACCTAAGACTAAAACAAGAGATATGATACGAAAACAAACAGACTACTTACGGTGGTATCCAAATAATCTCAAAATCCTCTCTGCTTGTTTCTGGTTTCTTCAAAATCTTCTTCTCCAAATGCTTTACTATCAGACATCAGCGCGAGGGTTTTTCAAATTTATACCCATGAATTAAGACGAACCGTCTTACATAAAACGCTGCGTCTAGCCTCCTACATTAATTAAATAGTGTGTGGGCCGATAATTATGAGCCCAATAAAATAATATATATATATATATTTTATTGATTTCAAATTTTTAGTTTTTAATTCCCTAAAAAACCATTTATTATAGTTTTAATTCGTTAAACTAAAAATCGATCAAAATAAGAATAAATTTTTTATTATAAAAAATTAAAAATTCTGAAAATAGTGGCCTTGGGGGCCATCAGCCATGGCTCTGCTGCACCATCCACAGGCTTCAGTTTCTTCTTTTTCATCTTCCTCTTCGTATTTCTTCGCCCAAGGCTCAAAACTCTTGGCCCCAAAACCTCGAAGAACTCTCCTCAACAGAATCTCCGTCAGCTCTTTCTCACTCTGCAAAGCTTCATGGCAAGAGGTACTTTGCGCATCACTACATTTGCTTTTTTTTTTTTTTTTTTTTTTTTCAATTATGTTATTTATCGTCTTTATTTTGGTTCGTTAACGATAATTTAGAACTTTATACTTCAATTTTGCTGTTTGAAGCTTGCTGGAATTCTGGTTTTCTCGGCGATTCCATTCACGGCGGTGAAAGCAATTGCCAATAGTCCGCTGGGCGAGACTCTTCAGAGACGAATGGAGGAGCGAAAGAAAGTTGCCGTCCAGGAATCTTCCAAGTTGCAGGCTTTAGCCGCAAGGGCCCGTAAAGAGAGGTAATTTCGGGGTAAGCAGATTGTTTATTCTTGAGTATCTGCTGTTATTGAATTGCATAGTTGGTTTTTCAACCATCGAAATTTGGATTATTCAAATTTATTAGACGATAAATGGTTTAAATTGTTTTCATTACTTGCTACTGCGGCAAATTTCACAGAATCTAATGAATATATGCAAACCTCATTGACAGCATATGTTTTACTTTGCAATGATGAAATATTTGGATTCCATGTTATGATGAGGATTGCACTCTCCGGAAGGATGTTGCTACTAACTTTTCATATAAAGTTCCTCCACTCTTGAAAAGTTAGCCTAAGTCCTTTGGTAGTCTGTTGTGGTGATTTACCTCAAGCTTTAAATGCAAAAGTAAGCGCATGCTTTTTGTAGAGGAAATGCAGAAAATTTTGAGTGCCATTAGTTGGTACATGTTTCTCTACTTTATGTTTTTGGTGGAAAGAAATATAGATTCTTTCATTGCAAGCACTAAAAAGTATCAATGAATATAAGTCTAAGTCCACCTATTTCATTTATAGCTGTCTGTTAACTCTGTGTCCACTTGTAAATTTGGTATGCGACTAATGTTGTTGGATTCATTATGCAAATAATTTTACTTGTAACATCTTCGAGGAAAAAACTACATGAAGCACATACGCGAGGAAGACAGATGTTCAGTTCTATGTTGCTACTTATTACTTTCTCAGATGTGTAAGTAAAACAAGAATTTTCAAATTTTCAGCTTGTGGTATGGAGAAGATCGTCCTCGCTGGCTTGGTCCCATTCCTTATGACTACCCTTCATATCTTACTGGAGAACTACCCGGGGATTATGGCTTTGATGTTGCAGGTCTGAGCAAGGATTCTGTGGCTTTCCAGAGATACTTTAAGTATGTTGCATATTTCTGTTCTATTCATGTCTTCTTTAGTCATGCATGTTTAGCAGGATCTTCACATGTCAATAATACAATGGAAATAGAAGTTTTGAACTTTCTAACAAGACTAATAATAAGGCATTGCTAAGTATGGTATACTGAAAAATTAATTATTTGATTATCTTGATCGGTAATTGGAAGATTCCAATCTGCGATTGTATAAACTTTTTAATGATGTGGTTAGTTGCCCAACCCTTTGCGGAAACCTATCAATGTTTAATCGCATCTAAGTGTTTACCATGACTTAAATTGGCATGATGTAGTGCCATGTTGAACATCTCAACTATAAATCCTCAGGGTCTATTATAAGAACAGTGAATGAGTTTTTTTTTTTTTTTTTAAATCTCTGTGATTGAATCACAAATCCTGAATTTGATTTCCATTTTTGTGCAGCTTCGAAATACTACATGCTCGTTGGGCTATGCTTGCAGCCCTTGGTGCTTTGGTGCCTGAATTACTAGATTTATCTGGTGCCTTTCACTTCATTGAACCTGTCTGGTGGAGAGTTGGCTATTCAAAGCTTAAGGTTAGTGTCTTGGTTTCAAACTGTCAGTAAATTAATTATGCTCAATTATAGCCCAATTAGTATACTTTTATATTATGCCAAAATATCCTTTTAGATAATTTTTATTTACCAATTTGCCATCTTTTGACTCCACTCAATTTTTGTGTTGGAAGTCTTGAGCATGGCATTTTACCTTTTGCATTCTATATTTTTTGTAGCATGAATTTGCCTGGTAAGTGACTGATTTCTTTTCATCTTGATTCTTCAATTTATTGTCAGGGAGATACATTGGACTACCTTGGCATCCCAGGACTGCATTTAGCTGGAAGCCAAGGAGTGATTGTCATTGCTATTTGCCAGGCCCTCCTCATGGTAACACCTCTGTCCAGCTGCACTTTTTTCTGGCCTCTAATGAATACCACAACCATACAATTACTTGCATTTTACTTTGTGTATATATTATATAATTCTATTTGCCTTGACTCATCTGCGTGAATTTGGACCACACTCGAGTTCCACCAATTCTAATTGAGCTTAGTTCATGTTTATTTGGCTAAACAAGGGCTTACTTTACACCTCCTTATCGCCTGATCTCACTCTTACACTACCCTGATGAAAGTAGGATATCAGCATATTCATCATTAGTTTGTATGAAGGAGTTTTAGAGCTTTCAACTTTGTTCTCATAGATCACCATCCTGGATTTTCCAAGAGTGTTCCTCTCTCCCTCCATTTGTTTGTGAATGTATAATGTATTCAAAAGTATACTTGATTCTTTGGCACCTGTTGCAAATATTTATATTCCACATTGGCTTTGCATATGAAGTGAATTTTTTTGCTTACATTTAAAACATGTGAGATTGAGTTGCTCATATGCTAACTTGGTTACTAGCAGTACTTTCTGCCTGTGAAGGCTCGGGTGATTTTATAAACTTGAAAACAAAATATATGGTGCCTTAGTGATTGTTGGCACATTAATTTATTTATAAAGTATCTCCAGTAATCAAATAGAAATGCAGCATCTAGGATGTTGCATGCACTTTTATCATTGTATATAATTACAGTCTTGGAATCTCACTGCCTTTTAAACAGGTTGGACCAGAGTATGCAAGATATTGTGGGATTGAAGCATTGGAGCCTTTGGGAATTTACCTGCCAGGCGATATCAATTATCCAGGAGGGGCACTTTTTGATCCCTTGAACCTCTCCAGTGATCCGGTAGCTTTTGAGGAGCTGAAAGTGAAAGAAATTAAAAATGGGCGCTTAGCAATGGTTGCATGGTTAGGCTTTTACGCCCAAGCAGCTTTGACCGGTAAAGGTCCAATTCAGAACCTTCTTGAGCACATATCAGATCCATTTCACAACAATCTGTTTTCTGTGCTCAAGTTCATGTAATGAAAGATGTTGTTCTAGTGTACAATAAGATAGTTGAAAGAGTTGTATATTATTTCATTCTGTAAACAAATTATGTTTTATCAGTGAAATTTGATTGAAGTATTGCAATAAAACGATATCGTAACTAGTAGATTGGCCAGAGAAATTGATGACTCAGTATAGCTGGACCTGATATAGGAATTCCTGACGAGTTACTAGGAAAGAAGAAATTACCTAATTAACTAAAACCTACAGATCAAATGGTGGCCTTTTTTGGCTACTTGTACAAATGGTAGCCTTCTTAATTGAAGTGAAAGATGTCTAGTTGGAGGTTTCTGATGGGAATTGGATGGATTGTACGATAAGCCCATGATTATTAGATCAACCTCATGGATCAAATCTGGGCCTATAAGTCTATATTATTTTGTTCATGTGAGATGTGAGTGATTGTGACGAAACAATCAACGAATGCAGAGTGCTGTTGACTTGATATTTAATTAGATTAGAACATTTGGGCCAACCAACCAGTGTTTAAAATCATATATATTACTTGCTGTCACAATGCTGTCCTGTGAAATAAATGGTTAGATATTAAAGATTGCAAAGACAACAAAAATTATATGCATATATGGTCTTATTAATTGTCCATATAAATTAAAATACAAGCAGATTGTTTGTTTGCGGTGAATTGGATTTGTACACCACACTTTCGCTCAAAAAGGAAAAAATAAAAAATCAGATACGCGTACTAGTTGTTAAATTGAACGCTGGATTGAGATTTGAATTAGCACATGCAGGAGAGAGAGTTTGAGTCCAAAGTTCATGTGGTTTCATGTGGGAAGCAAAGCAAAGCACTGATTTATATGTTGCTTCTACTGAGTGCATTTTTAAAAGTCTTATCATTTAATTTCCATTTCTACTATTATCCACTTCTTGGATACCCTCAATATTTGGGGAAAACTTTGGTTATAGGAAGCATGTGGTGGTAGAGATATTTCTTTGAAACACGCTTTGCTAATTTTTCACCTTATTGCCCAATTTATCTTCTCCTCTATTTGGAAAATATTGCGCATCTCATTCTTGCATTAGCCAGCCTAGCTAACCACTAAAATATTCACTCTCCTAAATTGGCTATAAAATGAAATTTTTATTTTAAATTAGGCCTGATTGGACATGAGGTTAAAGTTTATGAGGTAAATTGAGTATTTATCCTACTTTAATCGGGTAATATTATATTAAATATATAATTTAATAATAAATTTATAAAAGAATGAAATTGCCTAAAACTCTATAAATTAATATACCATGATTGAGAACTAAGAAGACTTTTGAAAAATAATAGTGGATCAATCAATTGAAAGACAAACAAATGTGTAAGGATTAAGGAACATAAATCTTATAAGCATTAATATACAAAATAAGACAGTTTGTGTTTGTTACTATAAATTAAATAATTTATGTAATTGGTCCCCTTACTTTGCAGAATAACTGGTCCAATTATTAGAAGCTGTAGGGTAATGTATAAGGTGTGGCTCTAGTCAATTCCTGTCTATCATGCGTAATACTAATCAACATCATTTTTACTTTTTTCTTATGTTTGGTAAATAAGATACCCTTATTGTGGTTTAATTCCTTTTTTTTTCCTTTATTTTCCTTAATTCTCTCTTTTATTTCTTGGTAATATGTAGGTAGCCGACTTGGTGAAGTTAGGCGCATTCACCATGGAAAATGGACATATGTCTCTAATTGAAAATTACAATAATAAATCACTGGTCATCAATCAATGTCAAATTAAAAAAAAAAAAAAAAAAAATGTATATATATGTATCCGATGAATCTGCTAATTCAAATTTTGAATTGTCAAAACTCAATAGTGACACATACTTTTATACATTCTTAGGAATTAATCAAAGGATCACATCAAGGCCATGCTATGTATGCACAATCCACCCTTTCCCTGGTGGAGGCTATTCGCATGTAAAACCTTGGGCTAGTTATTATGACATTGTTTTGTGCACGATCATTCAATATTTTTTTAAAAAATAATTTAGCTGTAAACTGAATTTTCTAATTTAAAATCTCATCGTTCTAGAGATAATTCAAATATCATTAAATAAAAAATTCAAATTATTTTCAATGTATAAAAAAATATATTTTATTAATAAACTGAAAATTTATTTTAAATTACCATCCTTAATTAATTACACAAACAAATTAAACACATCAATAAAAATTTATTTTAAATGAAGATATTTAAAATCATAAACACATCAATAAAAAAATAGATATAATCCTAATTCACGGTGTTTAATTTGTTTGTGTAATTAATTAAGGATGGTAATTTTTTACACCTTTCAATATAACTTGAGAAGATTATTCAATTGCTATATTAGCTCTTCATTTATATTTTGAAAGCTTCACTTTTTAATTTCTTATATCTATTTCCTACAGCTATTAAAGACAATTAGTAGATCCCGCCATTGGCGTTGAGATGGGGGTCCGCTCTCCTGAGTCGTCACGAGGTTTTAGTGCTTGAATTTTCTAGAGGCCTTGACAGTAAATAACAAAAAAGAAAGGCCCTTGACTAAAATATTTTTCAGGACCGACAAAACAAAAAAGAAAAAGAAAAAAAAGGAAATTAGTAATAATAATAATACGTAATGCTCCACTTCACTTCACGCGTTTGTGCATTTCTTTTGGACATTAGACCCCACTTTTTAGTTAGATTTGCCTCATCCATCATCCCGAAAACTCCTATATCCTCTCTCTCCAAACTCTTTTCATATATTTTTATTAATTTTTAAATTTTAAAAATATAATCTACTTTAATTTTTGAATTATTATTATTATTTTATAAAAATTAATTTCTTAAAATTTTGTATTTTCTCTGAAATTATTTAAGGATTAAAAATAGTAATTTTAAAATTATAATATTAATTACAGAAAATATAAAAAATATCATAGTAATTTATATACAATTAGATAAAATAATTTAATTTTTACATACATTATTTTACTTAATTACTAATTATTTGTTATTAGGATTGTTAAACTATCCGAATTACTCAAATTCTACACGAATTCAATCCAGAAAAATAATTATTCAAGCTTAGTTCATTTTCAAACAAATCACATCCAAGTACAAATTTAATTTGATTTATTTTCATCAAAAATCTCAAATAATTTTGAAATATTCATTCTAGTTTGATAATTAATTTTTAGCAA
This sequence comes from Vernicia montana, assembly GCA_949750685.1. Lineage (NCBI taxonomy): Eukaryota > Viridiplantae > Streptophyta > Magnoliopsida > Malpighiales > Euphorbiaceae > Vernicia > Vernicia montana. The sequence goes on from CATKHJ010058881.1 coordinate 17,949, forward strand.
ATTTTGTATAAAAAATATTAAGACATATAATTTTGAACTATTGCTATTAATGTGCATTATTTAGAATAAAATATGATTACTAAAAAGGAATATTAAATTTATTTAAAATTTTGTTAATCAATTAAGTTCAATTTTAGGCTCAAATTCAAAATAAATATAAACAATTCAAATTTTAGCATCATGATACTCTTATCTGTTTGGCTTGATTGTTACGGACAAACAGAGATTGTATAATAAAGACAAATTTTCTTTTTCATAAAATATAGGGTAAATTATCATTTCATCTTTAAAGTTTACAGTAACTAACTTGAATCTATTTTTTAAAAATTAATTAATTAATTTTTTAATTTTGGTTCCATCAATATATATAATTCGTTCGTTCATTTTTTACTATTAAAACCCTATAAAAAATATATATATTCTCATTTACAATTAAATTTTTTATCCCAACCAAAATTAAATTTCATTAACAAAAGGAAAAGCCAAAATACAACATCAACAATGCCACCATCAGTATAAGTATATTAAAACCTGCAAAAATATATGAGGGATCTCAAAATCACCATAAGTATAGTTAAATACATGATTAAGAATAATCAAATTCATTTAAGTTAACTACTTCTTCCATCCCAAAAAAAAGTATGTTTCAAAAATGTTGGAACACTTTTATTAGTAATTTTATTTTTTACTTTATTTTTCATTTTTACTCCTTATTAATTTTTATCTTTAAAATGCATTTAATATTTAAAAGAAATAAAATTGAGTTGTATTTATTATATTATCAATGATATAAAAGAAAAATATAATCTTATTTATTGTATTTTTAATTTATGTATTCAAACTTTTTTGAGACGGATGTAATATTATTTTAGCTCAAATATGAACCTATAAAACAAAATCCTATAATGTAAAAATCAGAGACAAAACATCAAACACCCAGCCACCAAACAAATAGTGAAATTCAAACCCATAACAAATAAACTCAAACACAACTCAAATCATTACCATAAGATGAATACAAACACGTATAACATCAAAAGAAACTAAATAAAACCATATTTAATTGATTCATGAATCTGAAAATTCAACAACCAAATAAATCATTTTCAATCAAAAACTTGATCAAAAGAAAAAGATGAGTTTATATTAATGTATACCTGCTTGTTCACTTCAACTCCGATGCGATTGGTGCGGCCATGATACTTTTTTTTTTCCCAAAGAAAGAAAAAGCTAGTATTAATGGAGACTGAAGCCTAAATGAGTACATATACATATTAAGAATAGGGGAAAAACCCAACAAACAATTAACCAATACCTAAGGTCCAAATTAAACCTACCCATAATAGGGTTCTTTAACCTGGGCTTGAAGCCCAAAACAAAGAAAAGACACAAATGTCCTTCGCCTTTCTCTTCACTGGAACCCGTCAACGATGCACCTATCTCCGTCGCAAGAGCCCAAAAACATGAAGGAAGAAGCATCAATACAAGAACACTTGTGGTTAAGCAAACCCAATAACGTGCGTACTCAAGAACTCCAAACACCCTCCACTGCCCCAAAAACGTTAAAGCAGTACATCCATGTTAGATGACTGGCTCCATCCGGTGATAGGACCACAGCCAAAGCCAAAGAGAAAGCAGCCCTCTGCTAGGGGCTTCAACCTTCAGCCACATAATCAGATCCAACCTTAGAAACTCCATTGAAGAAGCAAAGCCACAACTAGCTAATCTTTCCCCCACCCACCAACAATAAAACACAAAAACCATAGATTTAAGAGCGGGGCGGTGCGTAAGCCGAACACTGTCGTAGTGGGTAGCGACATCACTGTCGAAAAAGACCAAAATCACAGAGATAAGAACCCCGATTAGAAATGAGAACCCAATAATGCACACAAAAGGCAATAGACAGCTTATTTGAAAAAGGAAAGCAGAAAAACTCATAAAAAAAAATGGGTATTCTCACCGATGACCGAAGCCATCGGTGATAACCCAAGCTGAAACCCTAGTGGCAGAGACAAAAAGAAAAAAATCCTAGCATAGCTTTTCAAGAGAGAGAAGTTTGATAAATAAATTAATGTGTGGCCATGATACTATGACGATATTTTGGGGATAAAAAAACATTGTACGGGCATGGACACTAATAACGAAAAAAGAAAAAAGAAGATAAAATTATTATTTTTTTATTTTTATTTTTTTTAACCTAAAAAGTGAAATTTTTTTATGGAGTGACTAAATAAATTATCAGAACAAAAATTAAAGGATTAATTAATTAATTTTTTAAAAAATATGAACGAGTTAATTAATTAAGTCAAATTTCAAAAATAAAATATTAATTTACCCTAAAATATAATACAAAGACTTACATCATAGGGAGTGCAATTTATGATTTGAGCTTGAATGGTTAAATATGGAAAAAATAAAAATAAAAATTGCAAAATACGAAAGTGATTGGTACAAATTAAGATGATTAGGAATTTAGGATGTATATATGTAATTCAAATGTGGTTTTGATCGGTTTTTTAATTATTATCACGTATAGAGTGAGGGATTTTAAATTTGTCAATAATTTTTATTAATTTAATAAAAAATATTAAAAGGGGAGAATCGCTTTTTGTTATGTCAAAATTACCTAAAGTATTAATATTAATTAATTAATTAATACATACTAAAACTAAAAACATGTTGTAAATCGGTTTATTAGTATAACAGATCAAATGCAATAACAAAAAATATAAAACAATAAAGTAAAGAGAAGAAAAAAACATAAAGAAAAATATAGAGAGAGAAAATGGACTCCAAACTCTTATTATTATATTAACTCTAACTTCCTTTATATAGAGGAATAGCTAGAGTTTAGTATATACAATATTACTGAAATAGCCATATACTATAATCTCTCTAAAATATATACTCAAGGATGTTTAAGTAATATCCACATATAATAATTTATTTATAACACTCTCTCTTTGATATTACTTGCGCCATGAATATGCCTCGTTAAAAATTTTGCTAGAAAACCCAGTGAGAAAAAATAGTTAAGGAAAAGAGTACAATTCATGTGTTATTCTATCATTGCACAGATTGTCTAATTAAAATCTTTAGTCAATAAAACCCTGTGGGACAAAAACTTGACTAAGGAAAAAGAGTACAATCTTATATTGATTCGCTCCCCCTGATAATGACAACATTTTAAGACGACACATATCAATCAATAAAACAAGCCATTTAAATATGACATTTGATGAGGACTTAGTAAATAAGTCTACTATGTTGTCACTTGAGCGAATTTGGTGAATATCTATTTCATCACTCTTCTGGAGCTTATGGGTATTAAAAAATTTGGTTGAAATATATTTAATTCGGTTACCCTTAATATATCCACTTTTAATTTGTGCAATGTAGATTGCATTATTCTTAAAAAAAACATAATGGACGCATATTTATTGAGGTACTTCAGAACCATAATTTTTTTTATAAAATTGCAGTATCATCATAAGTAAACACATATTTAGTTTGAAATCTATCCTTATATGGATCAGACAAATAATCAACATCCGTATGTAAACCAATGTCAAATATGAATTATATAAAAATATAACTAAATCAATACTAACTCGAAGATAATACAATAAGTCTTTTACACCACTCTCATATCTATTGGTAGGTGCAGAATTATACCTAATTATGAATTTTTTCTTGCAAATGCATATTAGGCCTGATGCAATTTGCAAGATACATGAATGCCCTTATAGCACACAATATGGTA
>CATKHJ010058909.1:0-73317 GCA_949750685.1 Vernicia montana
ATATATATATATATATATATATATATATATAAAGTTTGGTTGGTTCGATTTAAACCGAATTTTTTAAGGCAAAAATTAAATTGAACCAAAATTTAATTCAGTTTTAAAATTTTCAAACCAAACCGAACTAAAATTTTAAAAAATCAAACCAAACCAATAAGTTTGGTTTGATTTTTTAGTTTCGGTTTCGAGTTTTTACTCACCACTAGAAATTACTACCTATCTTATTTGACATTTATTTAAAAAAAAAAAAAAAAAGCGGAAAGAAGCAATTCACTCTCATTCCGGTTATATAAGTTGAAATTGATTACACTTTAAATTGAAATGTAAAAAATTTCAATTCTCGAAAGAAAATTAATTATCAATTTAATAGGTGTTCTCATTATTCTCTTATTATTTACTTGATACTTTTTTTATCTTTTTACTATTATAATTATCATTCCCTCCCTTCTATCCAAACAAAATAATATTATTTCCCTTCCCTTCTTATTAATTAAATTTTAATTTTTCAAACAAAATAAGAAATTTTCTCCCTCCCTTCCCCTCATTTTAAAATAACTTCTCCTCCTCTTCCCATCTTATTGCCATGCATAGTGTAACTGTCTCGGTGAACTATCATAATTGACTATCATACTTGAGGGTGAGAGAGAGTAAACAGAATCATATTTGCACACAATAAATATTACATTCATTCCTTAAAGAAGAAATAGTTTATGGCGATTATTTAAGTCCAAAAATTGACAAAACAAATCAAGTGAAAAAAACAAAAAACGAAAAAAACAAGTTACAATGCTACCAGAGGAAAAAAAAAATTCTGCAGCATTGCAAATTAAATGATAAATAATAATGATAAATGTAAAATGAAAAGCTAGTATACATTCAGCGGGCATTGCTCTGCTCGCCAACAAGCAAGCAGCCTCCATTCATGAACGAGCATGGTGTCATCCAGTTATTCCTTTGAACAGGGTTTAGCTGCTACATATCCTTGTCCCACTTAGGATGTACCCACCAAATGCACTCATCTGCATGCATGGATGAGTTCTCGAAGGAAGAACCTGAATGGTTTAAAAGAAAAGGGATTACTTTTAACTGTATCTTAGACTCCTTAAAAGAAGTTGGATCCCACTTGTTTTCACTTCTTCAGAATATATAGACAATAGGGAGAAAAAGCTGTAGACCAGAATGGTCAAAAGGACTAAAACATTAACCCACACAATGGTTCAAAAATGATTTGCAAATGAAAAATCCAAACCTGATATTCACGTAGCCAAGGTTCTGAAATTTGCAAACCAATTGCCATTTTTCCAAGCTGTAGATTGTGCATGCAGGTTGCAAGAGGCTGCATTAAAAAACTTTCCAAGTCAACCTCCAGTAGCAAGTGAAATTTTATCCATCTAATTTCATTGCTGATAGTAAGCAAATAAGAGATTGAGAGCACACTAATACACTATACTTAGGATTGAGGCATTAGTTCTAAGAGAGGCGGTGAACAGTGCAATATGAATTTAAAGAAACAAGAGTGCCACCCAGAAAGTTGTAGGTCCATAAGGTTTCTTCAAATGCGCACATATGCACATTTAATAACACCATCTATGATTTACAAAAAATACTGAATTGAATATCTTATCATATCTGGATGGGTCAGTTTATTCAGGTTTCTTTTATTTCTTACTGAACCCAAACAGATTTATGATGGGCAACTAGTTCAGTTTGCTCAGGTCAAATGGCTTTGTCAGGCTATTGAACAGCCCTAGCACATATCCGCAACCTTTCAACTTTACATATAAAGAGGAAAAAAATTCAGAAAACAACCCCAAAAAAAAAAAAAAAAAAAAGAGAGAGAGAGAAGAAGTTGCCAAGAAAGGTAATAAATGAAACATTTACTGACAGGACAGCAACCTAAAACAGAATGAAAGTGTAAGCATGTCTTAAGGAAATGACCTGAAGATACTGATGGTAGATAGCAAATGGAGCTGAATATGATAGAAGTGGCAAGAGATCTTTGACTAAGCTCCAAGCATCCAGTTCCGGAGCTGCAATTATTAGACTGCATACAGTTCGAAATTATAGTTACTGATAACATACAAAACTTGAAGTATAACTGATAAATACTCCAATTGTGCATGAATAGCTACCTTGAAAAACCATTTTCCTTCCATAATTTCAAGGCTTCATGAGGTGCCCTTTCTCCTGCTTTAGGGACTTTGCTCATTTTGCTTGCAGGAGAAACAGTAGAATCGAGATCTAGATCAGCAGCCTCATGCTCAGATGACTGAGTTATTTCTTCCATGTTGATTGATGAAGTTTGTCCCTGCATATTGGCATCCTGAAACATTTAGAAGGCTGCAAGATAAAAGATTATATTGGCAAAGCAAAAAAATCATAGTTTACATTTGACTCCACTATAGGGGCATCTTCATGTGCACCAATTTGCTTAGAAGTTCCACCTTGTGCTAAACAGAGGTCATTTAGAGAAGCCCGCACAATCCTGAACCAGAAAATATTGGTTAACTACTTATCTTAAATGAAATACTTACATTTACATTGAATGTATGGTACACACAAACAAATGCAAAAGAAAAAAAAAAAAAAAAAAAGTGTGTGAGTGAAAAAATATGCTAAAAATAACACCCATGTCAAAAGAATACATCAAAATAAAAAATGAGACAGCACTCTGAGCCCACTGGATCCAGTAAGGACTCAGCAAGGAATGCACTGAACATAATATATCTCCAGTCAGCTACCAGGGATGGCACGTTATATCAAATGAATAATAAGGCTAATCACTACTCTTTTCAAGTAGTAGAAAAATAAGATTCCTAGTCTCAAAGACCCCAGTATATGATTTATTTTATTCCAACAAGTATTTCAAGTTTCAGAATTTCTGAATCTGATAAATACAAAGCAAGACAAACCTTTTGCAAATGTCATTATTGAAGTTGAACATTCTCACTATATCCATGGAATGTGGTGTACCTCCAAGATATGAATTGCACACATAACCAGTACCTGTCAAACAAATAATATCACTTAAAACCAGAAATTAAATCCATCAAAATACAGCAGATAAATCCAAAAGAATACAGCTAACAAGAAAGCTTCATATAATGACCTTCATTATGATTTTGGAGAACGTGCATAACATAACAAGGAAATAAATTAAACAGCAGTAGAGTGGACGCTAAACTAGACAACTATATCCTTTTTATGAACCATAACCAAAATGTTGATTTCACAGTTTCTTGTAGTTGTCACTGCAGTATTTTTCTTAAGTTCATAAATCAAATCAGCTTTCCAAAGCTACAGAATTCTAAGGGGTTTTCAGATTAGAAGATAGAGCAAACCTCCCAAACGCTCAGCCACAGCACCAGTAAGAAGGCCACCAACCATATCCACTACCAGGATATCAGAGGTGGCAGTAACATTAGCCATTGAAAGCAGCAGAGACAATGCATCTACTCGCAGGAATCTGTAACAGCAGAAAATGAGTTGTAAATAAATTCCAGGCAAAGAAAAAAATTACATAATCAAAATACACTAAACAAGCATCTGCATCTCTATGACAATTGGCAACCAATAACCTATTCATCAATATGGAACTATTTTATTTTTTATTCCTGGAGAACTGAACTTTGAAACCTATTCATCAATTGGCAAACAATTAACATATTTAGTCCATATGTTCTCCATCTTGTGATGGGAGTTCACAACCACTGGTTATTCTTTGACTCCATGTTCTTACAAGGACATAATTTATATCCAGGATCTAGACTACTAAAAGCAAGCAGGAAATAAATGATTAGACTTTGCAGGCCAAGAAATGATAGTTAATATGATGCATTAATGCATCAGAATGTATAGGAATAACAAATGAATAACATTGCTTCACAAATATTTAAAAAAAAAAAAAAACAGAGTGTTTTCCCTATTTTTCCTTAGGTGGTAAAGGAATCAACTTCCAAAGATACCCACAGTGTTGGGTCAGTAATTCCTACATATGGAGATAACTTCAAAAGATGTTTCTTTCATCAGCAAACTGAAAAAGCACGACACAACGGAATGGCTTTCATGTATAGCCATTTTCCCTTCCACAAACAATAGCTAAAATTTTATAAAACACAATGAAATCAACATAAATCGAGAGTTGAACACCTAAGCTTACCCAATTCTAGCAGGATATTTCTTGAAATATGCCTCACATATGCTGAAATAAACAACAACAAAATTATGTCAATGCATCAGGTAAAGATATTAGTATTATCAAAACACCAAAAGGAAAGAATATGTCAACTATAGGTCCTTGCTTGATGTTTCAAACCAACAAAAAAAAACACAGAATATAAAGTAGAATGGTACCTTCGAGTAAACGGTCGCCGTAGAAGTACTCTAGGTGCATACTTTTTTTGTTTCTTAAGCCTATATTTCTCCTGAAAACAAACTGGGCATCAACTTATATTTACATTGAACACTTTTTGGCACCACAAATTTCACACTGCACAACAAAACTTACTTGTGAGAATAATGTTTTCTTCTCAAATGTAGCACTATTAGCGATGAGAGCTTCAATTATTTCATCACCTTTTGCACCCTGTCTGTGCAAAAGAGGTCACAAATTCTCAGGAGAAACATCTTGAAGAGTCAAAATTACACCTTATGGTTAAATGCTAAGAATATAATAAAAGCTTTAACAACAAACAATTCATTTTGGTTAAACGCAAGTATGGTGCTTCTTATTGGAAACCTCACCTCCGCATTGTATCTATGTCATTGCCAGTAAGGCTTTGAGCTTTATTATTATCAATTAATGCTCGATTGTCTTTGGATTCATCAATTATTTCACATTCGCCTTTTTCTTCAGCATTATTGCCTAGATGGAAACATCAAACAAATAAATGGAGGCTAAACTAAAAGCACTTAATTGCCAATATTCAAAATTTTTAACTACAGAAGGATATAAGATAACTAATCAAGGATTCAACTAGCTAGCCACTCATTCAATTTTGGGGAATCAGAAACAAAAGGAAAGTATAAGACAGTGAGAATGTCAAACCAAATAGATGAGATTAAACATAAGCTGAGGAGCAAACCTTCTTTGGAGGGAATAAATCGAGATAAAAAGGACCCTTCCTTTCCGTTGTCAATTTGAAACAAAGAACCAAAGGGACAACCAATCAAGGGCCGTAAAGATAAATTCTTGTTGCCAATTTTCAAATTCCTACAAATTTTGAAAAATTCATCAAATCACTATAAAATTATAGGTAAAAACAAAAAAATACAGTACTGGAAGACTTACGAGCCTGGTGTGAGACGAGCAAAAACCAGACGGTCGCCGTCGTTAATATCGAGCAGGACACTGCAACCCTCCCATGTCACTCTAGGGTTTTGCAATGAATCGGAGTTCTGGGACATATTTGTCCCTTATTGCGAAACAAAAATAAATAAAAAGCAAAAGAAGGAGTGTACACTATTGGAAAAAAACTAGGGTTTTGGAGCAGAAAAGAATGGAAGTAACAGACATTTGAACTAACTCTACAAAGCATAAAACCCCATGTCCGAGGGTTTAACCGTTAGGTGGAGAACGATGATGTTATGGGGTTCAAAACTTTTAGTAAAGCCCAGTTTGCTTTTTAGTATTTCTATTGGGTCTCATCAATCAGGCCTATTTATTAGCATCAATGACCCAACAACATCAGAAAATTGGGCTTGAGATTTACATGATAATCCCAATTAATAACAATAAGATTTGGTTTGCACATGGATCTGCCGTAGGCTTTGAAAAACAAAACTGTAATATATTATACAAATAGACCTGTTCGGCCAGGCTTGCAATTTTTTATTTAAGCCTAACCTCCAAATTAATTTGTTTTAAACTGTCCAAATCCAAGTTTAACCTCACTTTCTATAAAAAAAAAAAAAAATTCGCTCAAACTAGGCTCGGCCCAAATTGTATATATATATTTTAAAAAAATCAGTTTTTCAGTAATAAATTTTACTAAATTTACTTAAAAACTAATTAATTTTATGCTAAACAAATAAAATTATATAAACACAAATTATATAAATACATATTGAAATTTCAAAATTTAAACAATGAATTAAAACACTCAAAAAATTTCAAATATATATATTTTTAATATACCTTCTAAAGTCGGATCGGACTTAACTTTTAAAATATATAACCAAGTTCACCCAAAGAATTTACGTGTTTTAATAGGGTTCGAATCAGGCCAGGCCGAACTTATAAGCAATATACCTTGTTTAAACCCTTATAATTTTAAAACGGACTTAAGCGGACTGGGTAGACACCCAAACCCATGAACATGTCTAGATACAATTTATCTTGAGTATACTAGAGTAAAAAACCAGTGGCATATATTTTTAGTTATTTAGCAACATCACTTTCATTTACCCAACCATCCAATTATAATTTCTTCAACTATATAACTCGGGATGTCAAGTATAGAAAATTGTAAATTCAAATAAGAATTTTGGAAGATGGTATGTGTCTCGTTAATTTGAAAGATGAGAGGAAAATACACATCGAAAATCATGAGCATTTTATCATTAAAATATGATTATTAGTGGAAAATCCAACATTAAAAAAAATATAAATCATTAATAAATCAAGTCCTTAATAAATTATGAAAGGAGCTATTAATCAACATTCTACAGGCAGATTTAATATTACTATATATAGGCGTCAATATTTTAATGATTAGGTCTTGTGTACTTGCACGAATATTAGGCTTTGATAATTTGTTTAGGTAGGAATTATTTAGTAATGGTTACATATTCAATGGATCAGATGCAGAGTGAACTACTGAACTGGTCTCCTAAGCTTGGGACGTAAAGGGAACACCGCTTTCTCTATATATTTTGTTAGTGAATGAATGGCTGGCCTAATCTATGTCTGACTTCTAGTTCTAACAACTCCTCAAAAAGATGCCTTTTTCTATCTTTCTTTGCTGTTTCTATTTAGTATTTATTATTATGGGATATTATTAGTTCATGTACGAAACTAACATGCATATGCACACACAAAATTGCATCTCATTTGACCAAGTACCCAAAATTAATTAACCAATCTCTATTTTTGGGAAGATCATCAAACTTCTCATTTCTCAATAATATCAATATATGGATATATAATTTCCGTTGAGATGTTATACTCGTTCATTTGCTTGTGTGCCTATATTTGGGTTTGTTCCCAAATTTTATTGTTACTGACTATTTGTTGTACTTATTTGATTAAGAATAAGTCGATAATCGATTATAAATTAGTAGTGAAATTAAAATCTCATATATTTTGTGGTGATTAGTAATTAGAATTGATAATAATCAGTGATCAAATCAAACTTATTTATAAATCGAATTTAAATTTGAAAAATATCAAATTTTTTAAAGATTTAATATGTGGAATTCATAATTTTCTTTATAAATTAAAATTCTCGGTTCTACCTACTAACAAGTTTAGATCAAATACATGTTACATAGTGATTATTAAACTTGCATAGGGCTACAACTTAGAATTAATTCTCAACACAATGTGAAAAGTGGATTTGTAGATTAGCTAGTGAGCATGAAGCCAAGTTGGCTACTGTGTTCAGTGCATTGGAAGAGAAAATGGGGGGCATATTGTTCATTTTGTCCACCGAGCATAGATAGAGAGAGCCATATGGAAAGAAGGCAAATTGGCATTAGAATTGCTAGTCTTTCTGCTTGTTTTATATGATGTCTCTTTGGCTCATGCGCTTTTCCTTTTCCTTCCTTTTGGAATCACGACCCCACTCTGGATTATTTGATACACAAAATAACCTAAATCTCCACACCTTTGTTTGGACAATATTGAATATGGTTTTCATTTATATATATGATAGAAACTAGCTAGCTTCTATAATTTATTATTTAGTCATTAACCTAAATTAATTATAGAGAGAGAGAGAAACTGACTCTACTGATAATTAAATAAGGCAGAATTATTAATATCCTCTCTCATGTGATAAAACTATTTCCACAGCTCTTTAATGGGCAAGAAAATTGCCATCGGGCATTAGCCTGGTGGTTATGTGCCCTTGTAATTTACAAGGAACATGTTGGGGGACTGGAGACTCGGGTTCAAGTCCCTCCATTGACAAATATTCAGTGAATATTAAGTTTGTCATTGTCATAACTTCTAACAGTCCCTTTCTCTTTAACTAAACTCTTGTAAAAAACAAAAAAAAATGGGCAATAAAATTTTTCTTCCACATACGAAGTCAATGTCCAAGGGCCAAGTCGATCAAGTGGCTGGTTTCATGGGTCAGCTCATCAAGTCCATCACCACCAGTTAACTAATTTTACAAGGTGCAAAGTGTTATTTATATTATATTTAGTTATATACACTCATTTAATATACATATGATTGAGTGTATGGAATGAGTATATGCACATACCATTTTAATGTGTATATATATATATATAAAACTGAATCTACCAAATGAAAATATACATATAGTATAAATAATAATTTTTAAAATTTTAATTCCATTGAATAAAATTAATACTATTACCTTTTACTATGCTTGAAGGTTATTCTTGCTAATTTAACAGTTTCTGTTTGGCCTTTGTTATGATCTCCAAGTCTAAGTGGAGGCATACGAATACATTAATTAATCCATCAATTAAATATAATTAGCCTTAGCCTTTTTCATGTCTCAAGCTCTCAACGCCCTTAAAACAACTTATTCAGTATTATGAAGAAAAACATCTAGTTAAAAAAGACATAATTATTGAGGAAAAGACAAAAAGGAAAAAAATGAAAGGAATATATATAGCAGCACAAAAACATGTATTGTTTGTTAACATAGTAAGCCGTCTAAAATACAAAACATGTCCATCTACCATCTTATCCTCACAAGTGGGGTAAGCACTCAAATAATTATCATAATCACAGGCCTTGTTTAATTTAGCGGTTGGTAGCAATTGTTAACTCTTGTTTATAGTTATTAGTTGATAATTAGTATTTTTAAGTATTTGGTAAAATTATTATTAATTATTATTATTATTAATATATTTAATATTAATATTTATCTTTTTATTTAAATAATTTTGTAATAAGATAATTTATTTTTTTTATTTAAATAAATAAAAAAATTTAATTATCTAATAATTATCACTATAAAAAATGACATCAATTGCATCAAAAAGCTTTGTTAAACACCTACATAGAGCACATGGCGCCGGTTGATCAATTGACCCAGTCATAAAAAGGGTCAAACCATTAACTAGCTAGCGACTAGTTTAGTTGTGTAAAGTTAAACACTCCCTTGTAAAGAAAAAAACACAAGAACTAGAGCGAAATAAATGGACTAATAAACAAGAGCTGACCCACCACAACACACTCTCTTTGCCTCCTTATTACCCATCTCGGATCCCTCTCCCATTGCACAAAACTCTCATACTTTGAGAGAGAGAGAGAGAGCTTTCTTCTCATATTAATCCTTTTATTATTGTATATATCTTATTGATTAATTTGATTTTCATGGCTCTCCTCACTTTCTTACCAGACCACACTGCAGAACAAGGAAAACAACCATCCAAACGGAATCGAAAGCTGCAAAAGCAAAAGCCAAAGCAAAAACAACCATCCTCATGGGACCAAATCAAGAACCTACTCACTTGCAAGCAGATCGAAGGCTCAACCTTACACGATCCGTCAAAGAACTCTAATGGGTACTCAAAGCTAAGTTCTTCCTGTAGCTCTATATGCAGTTTCAGGGACGTTGTTCATGGTAACACAAGGGTTGTTCACAGAGCTGATAACTCACCTGAAAGTAGCACAGTTGGTCAAGAAACTGGACTACTGAGTAGAAAAACTGTTAATGGGTCATCAACTCGATCGTTAGGAAGTTCAGGGAGATCCAATAGTGGAGCAACCTACACCTCATCTTCAAGAGGCATGCAATTCAGAAAGCTTTCTGGTTGTTATGAGTGTCACATGATCGTTGACCCTAGCAGGTACGTATTACTGCATCACTTTCTTATTATCCATTTTAATTACTCTCAATTTCGCTTCACTAGCATAATTAAAGAAAAGAGTTAGAGAATAGAGATGATTAACTTTATTAGAGTTAAAATTAATCCAGGTACCCCACTCCAAGAACTACAATATGCGCCTGCTCCCAGTGTGGAGAGGTCTTCCCAAAGACTGAAAGCTTGGAGCTTCATCAAAAAGTTCGCCATGCCGGTAAATCTACCTTCTTTAATTGATATTTACTTTATTTATCGTCTTATGTTTACAATACTGAGTAACTTTAGGCTATATCTGTATATAATTAAACATATGGATAAATAATGTTCGCTAGCTTAATTAGTATATGTTTTGCTTAATTGTAGAGATAAGGGTGTTTAATCATTATGGATTTTACCTTTTTTTTCTTTTTTAACATTGGTTCGCGCTCTTTTATCACCAATCATCAAAATAAGTGCTCATTTTAAGCTCCATTAACGCATGTAATTATTGTAATTTAGGTCCTGAGTTTGAAATTTAAACCTCAACATGCACTTTTGCAATTAGTGTTTTGATAGCTTTATTTTCCATTAAGCTTCCTCAGACTAAAATCAATTATTTTTCGTAAATTTTGCCGTAGAACAGAGCATAACTCAATTTCACCTTCCCTGTTTGGGTATAACATTTCTGCCAATTAGTAATAACGCCACAGGACCATTCACTACTGGGTCGATTTACAGCTGTCCTTCGGTGACCTAAATTAAATGGCATGACGTGGCGAATTTTTTTTGGTTATAGAAATAGAAGCACAGCGTCACAACCTGTAACTTTAAAATTGATCAATAAGGTCCGCGACCCCACCGACAAGTATAGAAGTAAATATTTCCATAAATGAATATTTTTTTAATTTTTTATGAAAATTTTTGTTTTATTGCAGTATCAGAGTTGGGCCCAGAGGATTCCGGTCGAAACATTGTCGAGATCATCTTCAAATCAAGCTGGCTCAAGAAAGATAATCCGATCTGTAAGATCGAACGGATATTAAAAGTCCACAACACGCAGCGCACGATCCAACGGTTTGAAGACTGCAGAGATGCAGTGAAGACGCGTGCACTTAATAGCACTAAAAAGAACCCCAGGTGTGCAGCTGATGGTAACGAGCTTCTACGATTCCACTGCACCACTCTAACGTGCTCTCTCGGAGCGCGTGGCGCGTCCAACTTATGCGGCTCGATTCCGGGTTGCGGAGTTTGCACCATCATTAGGCACGGGTTTCAAGGCAAGGAGTGCAAAGGAGTACGCACCACGGCAAGCAGCGGTAGGGCCCATGACTCCCTCCATGATTGTACGGATGGGAGGAGGGCCATGCTGGTTTGTCGCGTGATTGCCGGAAGGGTGAAGCGGTCGGCGGATGATGCGCCGCCGCCAGAGGAGGATGCCGCGTCAGCTGGTGGATCATACGATTCTGTAGCCGGGTATGCCGGGATTTACTCGAATCTTGAGGAATTGTTTGTTTTTAATCCAAGGGCTATCCTTCCATGTTTTGTTGTAATTTACACAGCTCTCGAGTCTTGATCATCTGTATTAGTAACCATCAAAAATCACATAACTAAATCATCGGTTTAGCAAATGATTGTGCTTACCTCTCCACTCTCTGTGTCTGTGTATATAATAAAATTTTAATTTTGATCATATGCATGTGTAGTTATTAAAAGTTTTCATTAGATAAAATCTTTCTTTTTATATATTTTACACTAGCATACAATTGAAATCCAAAATCAAATTTTACATTAACCAACAATTCAAATTTCCACAATGTGAGAGTCGAACGGAAGACCTAAAGGTCTCAGGCCAAAATGGTCATTAATTAAATTAATTAGCAAAATTAGTAACTAAACTGTTGTGGTAAAGTTTGGATATATATTATTGATTGGTGCCCTACAGGAAAAGAAAGCGCAACTTTTGTTATTAGTAAGTAGAAGATGAGAAAACAGAGTCATTCAAATGTCGTCTTCAATGTGCAGCACCTTTCACTGTCTTAATAAGCACATCTATGTTCTTTAGTTAAAGGTAGGGCCATTTTGTATGAATTATTTTACATTTCTGTGTCTTTTATTATTATTAGAAAATAAATAGATGGTTTAATTAGAAGGAGAACAGAGCTCATCAATGATCTTCTCTTAACACTGTTAATTTCACTTGGTTGACTCCAAGCAGTGCTTTAAAAGAGTGGGCCAAAATGATGAAAGTACACGTGAAATTATCTCGAAACAATGTCAGAAGAGAAAAGCGGGTGTTATTTTTTCTTTACTTTGACCAATCAAGAATAGTGTAAACAAGACTTAATCTCCATTATATACAGTGAATAGATTATACTTGCTTACACATGCTTAAGCATATGCACATTTATTGTTTCTCATTGTTTGGAGTGTTTGGATTTTGCAGAGAAAAGTAGTTAATTAAGTAATTTTAATATTAATGATTCAGTGATTATAATTATATAACAAAATGATTGTGGTGGTATAACTAGCAAAGGGTCTTTAAATCGGAGGAGTGTTTCTGATATTTTATTTTTTAATAAATGTAATCCTTCAATGAGATCACTGAATATAAATATAATTTAAGAAAGGTCTTCTCCAGGGTCCATAGTTTTGTCTTGCGAGAAACTTCCTATAGCTATACTGACAGTCCAACTAATCTCACTTGTACTTTGTATTAGTTCATAACTGAGATTCTTTGCTTGAAGATAACATGCCCTGACAGGTTGATGATATAATTAATTGATTAGCAATGATCTTAATCAAGGTAGTTGCCTTAGCAATTTTTTGAAAACTACTTTGATCAAGTGTACCAATCCATTCATCTTCTTTATTAATTATTAATTGCAGGTTTTTAACTCCTAGTGTATATATTATTTTTCTTTAAAAAAAAAAAAAACTCTTGCGTGGTCTGAGTTGCTGATTAAGCACTATTATAGTATTTAAAAAAATAATAATAAATTTAGAGTAATAAGATATTAAGAATGCAAATTCAAATCCAATTAAAGTCTAATTAACTTAAAAAAATAATAATAATAATAAAAAAATCAGAATAAAATTTTTGTTGGTTTAGTTAACCAGAAATCCATGGTGGGTGATCCTAAGCCCTAACACAACAATTCTAAGTCAAGATGATGATTTAGCTCAATCACTAAGAGCAGAGAAGGTCCAAATACATGCAAACAAAACATAAACCACCAAAAGCAATAAGAAAGATAATGAGGGAAAAGAAAAAAAAAAAAAGACAACTTATGAGAATGGTACAGTACTCACATTATTATCAAGAAAAAATATTTATATGTACCTTTCCTAAAAACCGTATACCATAGCCTACTACAATTTACAAGGGCAAACTCTTATTTTTTTTTTTTTTTTGTCTAGATATGAATCAGAAAATAAATTAATTAATTAAATAGAGTATGTGTCGTTTAGGAAGGCATGAGAGCCATCATATGTCATTAATGAGCTAAAGTGATCAAGAAATTTAATTAGGGGAATTCAATTAAATAGAAATTAGGGAAAGTAAAATCTTATTAGCATGCATATATGCAGTAGTAATATACTTGCCTTGATTTGGAGGTAGCATATATGTTTTTTTTTTTTGTTTTTTTTACCTATCGATAATTAAAGGTTAACCGAATCATTCTTTTTTTGTTTGCTATATGTTGCGAAGCAGTGTTGCTCCCTACAAAAAGTTTATGCTTTTAATGAAACTGATATGATTGAGCATCCTAAAAGAACTGACGGTTAACCCACCTGTTGCCTCATTAGCCATCATTTAATTAATTATGAGTAAAAAAGAAAAAAGAAAAGGAGAGAGAGTGAAATTAGGCTTTTGGTAAGGAAGATTTGGGATTTTAAAGTTAAATCTTGAGCTTGAGTCAGGCATTCATAAAATATTAATGAAATTATTCAACTAAATAGATTAGAGAAAAGTATATGATGTAATAAAAAAAAATTAATTTTTATAACTCGAGAGTAGACCTGTTCATTCATTTTTTTTTTTTTTCAAATCCAGTCTACTATAATAAATATATTAAAAAATATTTTTTTTTAATTAATCAGATAGGATTATATTTTGGAGCCGCCATTTTAGCTAAAAATGACTTTTTTTCTTATTTCTTCCAATAAAAATTCAGATCTACTTAATTTTTAGGTGAATCTAGATTTTTGTTTTTATTTTTTTAGAGTTTTGATTTGTCCATATCTACTCATTTTTTAATTTATTTTGATTATTTTGTTCACGGATCTTGAGGTTTGGTTTTTTTTTTTTGTATTTTTTTTGAATAATTTTTAAATATACTTTTTCTTGGGTAGTTTTTGACATGTTAATATCATATTTATTTTCTTTAGTTGATTTTAAGATTAATGTGTGATATTTCTATGGTGATTTTGATTTTTTATCGTTAATATATGATATTTTACTATTTAATTGATATTACAAGAAGTTATACATATTTTTCAAGTTAGTTACCAATTAGATGATTCAAATTAAAATCGTATAAAAATCAGATAGTCAAACAGTAACAGTTTGTCATCGAATAAAACGTGTTTCCCGTCAATTGGTTCTGTTAAATGCTCCATTTCAATAATCTAATTTAATTTAGAACTTGATACAAATTAATGTAATTATGTAATATCATGCATATCTACTTTATATTATCTTTTCATTTAATGGAATATTTTTTTTTCTTTAAAAAAAAAAAAAAGGTAGGATTATATATAATACTAGTTATCAAACTCGGCCCACCTTTAAACAGATCCCTGCTAAACTTTTAAGTCGGGCTGGATGAATCCTAGCTGTGAACAGCTCTAGACCGCACAATTATGAAATTATCGGGCTAGTGAATGTAATGAGTCAGGATCCCAATGTTCTCAAAAAGCCCGTTAAGAATTATCAGCTTCATGGAATTTGAAGTTTAAGCTCCTGCTTACATTCTGGCTGGACATAGATGAGGCCAGCCGTTATCATAAAAAGCCCGTAATCTAGAGGATTTCTCAAATTAATTTTTATTTATTTTTTCCTCGTTTGGTTGAAAAAAATTACAATTTTCTGATAAACTTAGCTAAAAATAATTGCTTGCATTTAAATGGCCGGAGGTTCACTTATTACCTGAAAAATAATGAATGAATTTTTTTCCCTTTTATATTGAAATTCATTTGATTTTAGTTTTTGCAATTAGTTTATTCATCTTTAAATTAATTAAACTCTTCAAATTGGCTTTAAAATTAGGTAAAAATACTAAGAAATTGTAAAATAACTGAAATTATTAGTTTAATTCTGTAATTGGGGTTTAATAAAATAACATTTACGATGAGCCGCTTATAAAAGGCTGTTTGATAGCCGCGCATGCACTGCACGTGCTTTCTAAAGACAGTGCTTGAAAAAACAACACTGGTCAAACCTTGTGCACGATCTAGTTTTAATTTGGCCATAAGCACACATTTCAATTTGAATTGTTTTCAGGTGAAATACTTGTTTTAACTTTTTGTTGTTAAAATTCACTGTAAATTATTTTTTAAAATTAAAAAAAAACCACTTGGGTAGACTTATGGTTGTAAGTCATGTTCTTTGAATCTCATTTATATATGTTGGTCTACTGTCTAATACAATTATGTTTTATATGAAACTAGCCTTGTGAAAATTTTATCTATATTTTTATATAATATTAATTTCTTTTAATTTTAAGTTATACAATATAATTTTTTATAATTTAACTAATACATTTAAAAAATTAAGAAATATTAAAAAAATTTACAAAAATATAAATAAATATAACTAAACATCTAAACATTTAACTGAGAATATTGTCATTTTAATGATACATTAAACAGATGGAAAAACCAATAAAATTGAGAGATATACACATGAGCCTAGTTAGAGATACACTAAGGAATATTGACATCACATTTTAACCAACAATCTTAAGACAATGAATTTATGGGGTTTTTTTTTTCCACTTATTTATCTCTTATTAAATTCATGAGTTAATTTAAATCTTAAAATGACCACTTAATAAGTTAATTTGTCACAATTTTCTAATAGTTATTTCTAAATAATGTTCATTAATTGCTCTAATAACGTTTATTAATTTTAATTATATGTATATTATATTTATTTTTAACATATAAATAATAAATATATGATTATTATTTAAAATTTAGGTTCGATCATGGTTGAACCTCCGACCTGTGACTCTCTGCTTTCACTGGTTCTAAGATTAGGTCGGGTTTGAAAACATTAATATATAGGAAAAAATCATAAATGTATGTTATAAATAGGTGATTTAGGTTACAAATCTTACTAATTATAATAATTGAAAATTTAAATTTAAATTGTTTAGGTTACAACTTTTATGTTTCAAAAATATTAATTTATCATAATGATCATTAAAATTACTTTATGATTTATGTTACAATTATTTTCAAATGATAATAATTCAAAATAAGATAAAAATAAAAATAATTTGTATTATCTTCAAATTTGTGTTAAAATATTATAATCACCTACTGAAATTATATATATATATATATATATATATATATATATATATATTTTAAAATTATGCTAAAATTTAAAATTTAAAATTTTATTTAGATTACATATCATAATTAAGTTGTAATATATTTAATTGTCATAATGATCATAAAAGTTGTTTTTATAGTTTAGATTTCAAATTTCTTCAAGCAACGATAATTAAAAGGTTATATTGTTATTTTCTTTATTTAATATTTTCAATATCATAATCATTTATTTGAATTATCATTATAATGTCAATTTGAAAATGTGTTATTATTTAAAAACACTAATTATCATAAGCATTTTGTTGTAGTTAGTCTTTTATCATTAATTAATATATGTTATAAATTGGTGATTTAGGTTATAATTTTGTTAAATTTTAATATTTTACTAAAATTAAAAATTAATATTTTTAATTTTATATTGATAACATATTATAATTATATTTGTAATATATATTTAGTTTGCCATAATGATCATAAAAGTTGTGTTTATGGTTTAGGCTACAAATTTTTTCAAATGATGATAATTGAAATGCTATATTATTTTTGTATTTTTATTTTTTAATTATTACGATGATTTATTTGAATTATCATAATGCATTATTTGTGTATAGTTAGGTGGATATATTATTAATATATCATATATCCTTCTTATTTTCTTACATAAAATATTAAAATTATTGATATGTGTTAATATTACTTAAAATAGTATAAAAAATTATATTTATTAGAGCAATAATTATCAGTTTTATATGATTATTAATAGAATTATATATTTTACATAATTTTAATATTATCTTTTTATTTTACCTTACATAAAATAAAGTTCTCATATCATATTTAAAATAACATCATTATAAGTCAAAATTTTTATAAATATTATAAAAGTAAAATAATTATATAAAATAAATTAAATTTTTTTTCAAGCTAGTAGTGTCATGTGTAAAAAAATGTTATTTTTAAATTGACATAAATATATATATATATATATATGTCATAAGTACTTAATATAATAAATATCCATAATATAAAAATATATTACATGTAGTACTTTAATTCATTTAATATATATCAATTATATATACTTGACATTTAGATTCATGAGATAATATCCATTTGGCACTTAAAAACATTTAATGTATGTTAAATGTGAAGTTTTAACTAAGTTTGTGATTGTTTATATATATATTAGATGTTATTTTAATATTTAAAATATTGAATATTTAAGTTTATATTTAAAATTATAAAAATTAATATAATTTCATACCCTATTCAAATAGATTCTGAAATAAGTTGTTCTCTTAATTGTTTCTTGTTCCATTCTATGTGTTATATACGAAATAAATTTATCATCAATTATTTTATATATAAGAACAAAATTTACTAATTTTTTAATTCCAAGAATAAAACCAAAATGAAAATTAAAACAGAAACACGAAAGAAAGAAAGAAAAACATTTCTGGTATGAACCTCAAGATTGACTGTAAAATATAAAGCGCAGCACAATCTGATACAAACCCAACAACACCAACACTGAATTCATGTATTATATATATATATATATATATCATTCATTGTATATTTGCTTAATTGAAAGATTCAAACATTAATTAAAAATCAAATTAAGTGGCACAAATAAATAAATTAAAACCATGGCAATTATGGAGAAATTAATGAAAAATAAAACAAGAGTATATCAAACCAAGACATCAGAATTTCTACCATCTAAAACCCCATCCTGAGAAGAAGAAGAAGAAGACTTATTCAAGAACTCAATACAATCAGCAATAGCTTCACTGTAATGCGAATGAGACGAGTAATAAGAGCTGCATGAAGTCTTTGGAGGATCAAATCTGTCACTACAATTTCTTTGTTTTGATGATGATGATGATGATGATGACCCAGAATTGCCGCCATGATTATGACGAGAATTAGCAGGGAAATTAGAAAACAAAAGTCGCATTAGAATTTTACGAAACCGATTGAAAAGTTTCATTGCAGAGAAATTGAAGTTATTATTATTATTGGAAGATTGAGGAAGTTGATGAGTAGTAGTAGTAGTGATGGTTGGTCTTATTTGTATAATAACAAAGGAGTCTAATTCTCTTTCTCTTTGAGGGGAAGTGTGCATTTTGATTCTCTTTCTCTTGGCTTGCCAAATACCCACCGGGAAGTGTAATGCTATCATGTATGTCGTTTGTGTTTAAGCATATAAAAAGACTGGATTTTTATTCTATTTGGGAAGACTCAAAATGTTTTGATGAAGGAATTTTAAGTGCATGTGCCTAAATCATTTGTATGGGGCTTCGTTTGTCCTTATAATTAAACCCTCTTATTTTTTTTTTTTTTTAAATTTGGGTTTCTTGATTAGCTTCAACTAATAATTAATTAATTAAAGTGGTTTAAGAAAACCTACAAGTCACTCCTCATGATATCAGTCCTCAATTTTAAGTATTCAACCAATTAGTTTAGTGGACCCATTAGCTTGCTTACTTAATTTTTATTTAATATATATTTATATATAAATTTTACCATGATATATATGTATATATATTTCAGGATGAAAAATCTCTCAAATTTCTCATTTATCAAATAATCAAATAAATTGAGTGACACTAATGAAAAGTCTATTTATGTAATATAAGCGGCCAATTTACCAATTTATTATTTTTTTTATAAAATATTTACCATTTTAAATGTTTTTTAAAATATTTCTAATTTTAAATTTTTTTAAAAATAATTCTAAATTTAGGTTTTTTTGAACTAAACTGGCTGGACAGTTCTGTCCGCAACGGACTGAAGCTGTCCTCTAGTCACACTAGAGGACAGCTTGACTAGAGGACAATTTTTTTTTTTTTCATACCATACAAGTTTTTTAATTTTTTTTTGTTACTTGGAATTATTATTTCAAATTGTATTTTAAAATTATATTTTAATTATTAACTATATATTTTTTTAAATCCGTAAATAAATTTTAATAAGTACATGATAATTATTTTTAATTAGTATTATATTTAGTAATTACATGTGTTAATAATAATTTAATTTAAGAATGTTAAATTTTCATTCATATTAAAGTTGACCAAAAAAAAAAAAAAGTTAAAGCTATTTAAAGTTGGCAAAAACAAGCAGTCCGTTGGTCCTACCAGCGGACAGACTTTTTTGTTGACCGAGACTCATTATAAAAAAAAACTTAAATTTGAAATTAATTTTTAAAAATATCTAAAATTAGAAATATTTTTAAAAAAGACATAAAATGGTAAATATTTTTTAAAAAAAAATCTTAAAATGGTAAATTGGCCAAATAGAAGCCATGTCCCAAAAATATTTCACGCTGCATGGAATTTAAATAATATCCATGGATATATATAAATGGCTTAAATTGTACAATTGTAGCAACAAATGTCACTTTTTTTTTTTTTTTTTAATTCAAATTCAACAAATGAACCTTCCATTTTTCTTTCTATTTAAAAAGAAAAAAAAAAATCAATAATATGCACTTCAAATTCTCTAAGATATGCCCTTATTTGAAAGGAAGAAATGATACTTGTAGGACTAGCACATATGAGCATTTACATGCACAGTTTACCCCCCCCCAAAAAAAATAGACATGAAGAATGCAATTAATAGTCAAACATACTTTCTAACGTATAGTGGAATCCCATGATTGGTAACCCCATTACCTAAAAAGGTTGAATAGTTCGTGGTTTAAGTTTACTTTCTCCATTGAAATTTGAAAGCGATTGGTATTAGTTTAGTTTAACTTTGTGGTTTCAACTTGGAAAGAGAAGAGAGGCCGAGGAGATTATAGATTCCAACGAGGTAACTAATGACGCTATTAATTCATCTATTCCATAATTAAATGAATGTGTTTTATCTGCTTTTGATTCATTCTAACAAGTCAATTTGTAATTATTATTTGATATGTTAGAGTTAAAAGATTTCACATAAAAATAAAAAATATTAAAGCTTAATATAATATTTGGATCTTATCATCTAAAAATTTAAGTTTTTGAGTTGAATTTGAGATTTTTTATATGGAGTTAGAGCTAATTCTACATCCTAATTTATGCTCTTTCGTCACATTTGTAGCCGTGTGTTAATAAGATCTGGCACATGTGCGAATTTGAATCTGTTCGACCCTCAGTTTGTTGTGTCATGTGCGTGTTAATAAGGCCTGGCACAAGTGCGAATTTGAATCTGTTCGATCCTCAGTTTGTTGTGTCATGTGCTAGTTAAGAATCTAACACGTGTCAATAGGGGGTGTTAGAATTAAAAGATTTCACATAGAAAAATAATAAAGAGTATTAAGGTTTAATATAATATTTGAGCCTCACCACCTAAAAACTTAAGAGCCCATTCGGTATCATTTTTTATTTTTCAAAAATAGAAATAAGATTTTGAAAATTAGAATTTGTTGTTTTTTATTTTTTATTTTCAAAATGTTTCTAAATAAATATAAAAAAAATAAAAAAAATAATTTTAAAAAAAATATTTTCTAATACTTATTTTTTTAAAATTAAAAAAAAATAAAAAATTACAGTGATACTAAATATATCCTAAACTTTTGAATTGAATTTAAGGTTTCTCATATATACTATTAAAAGTTGGTAAAAGGAAAAGTGTTAGTGAATCATGAGGTTGTTTCATATTTTGATTTTCTAATTCACAATAAATTTTTTTAAAAAATCATATGAGGTATAATAAAAAAAAATAAATTAATAATTCTTAATTAGATTATGATTTGTGGTGAATCAATACTTCACATGAAATGACATTTATTTAAATATTTAATTAAAAATAAATTATAATACTGTCTTATGCCTAATTTATAGCTTAATTGAGAAATGCCAAAATTTTATTATTCGTCAAACGAAATTTTGCTTCATAATTAGCAAGTGTATATATATGATAATTTTTTTGATTAGGTGTAGCTAAAAGCTGAACATTTTGATTAATTACTAATTCCAAAATCAAGCAATAACTTTATTTTTATCTTTGAAGTTCTTAGCAAGGTCTGTGTGGTCCATAAAGCAAGAAATCTAAAGCTTGGCTCGTTTGTTGTGTTCATTTATATAGATATAAATTTAAAGAACCAGTGAAATTGTAGGGGCCAAAAAAGAATTGGAAGGCAAGAAAAGGCAATGGAAATTAATAAAGACTGAAATTAAAGAAGCAAAAACATGATGATTGAGATTGAGAAGAATTCAGATGATATGATTAAGAGTGGAGGGCTTGAGATAATGATTGTGTAAGACAAGTATAATTGTGTCTTGTACTTCTTCTCTAATCTAAGGAAGTGATACAATTATGAGGTTTGGAGTTAACCACCTAACACATAGATTTTTTAATCAAATTCAAATGATGGGTTTAACTAGATAAAAAGGAATTAGAGTTGCTCATAAATTGTAATTTTTTTTTTTTTTTTTATAAATGGTGATTTAATTTAATTTAAATAATTTTATAAATTACAAGATCATTTCGATTTATAATTATTTTATCTTTAAAAATAGTTAAATCAAGCAAAATCTATATATATATATATATATACATACAAAAGTATAAAATTTTGATATTTATATTTCAGACTTACTTGATTTTATAGTATAATTATTCAAAATTATATTTTTATAAAAAATTTAGATGTTGTTATTAAAAATTTAAAAATTATTAATATTATAATATGATTTTGAAAGTTAAATAATATAAATAAGTAATATATTTTAAAATTTCAAATTTTTTAAACCAATCCAAACCGTCTAAACCATATATATGTTTATATAGTTTGAATTGTTTGATTATTTTTGGTGGTTTAATTTAGTTATGTAATTTTTTTTACAACTTACACTACCATTATTTGATTTGAATCGAACAAATCCACCCGTTAACCGATTCAAATCCAGCCATATAAACTCCGCTTAGGGGTGAAATTAAATTTTATCCAAACCAAACCAAACTGAAATTATAGTGAAAACCGAACTGAAAATATTCGGTTCGGTTTTTTCCGATTTGACAGTTTTTTTTTTCTTTTTGTTATAATAATATATATATATATATATATATATATATATATATATATATATTAAAATTTTGATTCAAATCAATTTTTTTTTTATAAAAACCAAACCGAATCAATTAATTCAATTTAATTTTTTTAATTTCGATTCAATTTTACTCACCCCTACTTCCACCTAACAGCTTGTTCTAACCTGTTCAAGTTTCAACTATTGAAAGGGGCCTAATTGGGCCGAGGTATACCCTGCAATAGATGGGCCATTGTCTAATTGCAGGCATGAAATCTAAGACGAATTTCAACAGCAATTGATGCAAATTAATAAAGATTGGGTTAAGTTAGATGGGCTACTTTGTTAGGCTGTTTAGTTTTGGTTCATGAGCGGGTGGTCCAATGCATGTAGGCCCACTACTGAGGTATGCAACTAGCCCATCTATAACTTCTTTTGTTCAATGAAATATATAATTTTATTTTTTTCCAAATCAAATCTGCACTTTATGTAACCTTTTTTATTACATTATTTTTTTCTGACAGTGCAATCATACCCCCATTTATAACAGCACCTTAATATTCAAAGACAAACTTAGGTAGAATTACACAAAGAACTGATTAAAAAAAAAATTGGGAACTACAGATCATCCGTGGATTATTATGTTGAGAATATGAAAGATGTTATGGTGAATTGAATTCATGCAGTAGTGAGTTTTTGACTTCCTTTAATCTTGGAGAAAATCCCTCCAATTAGAGGAATCAATGGCTTCTTCTTCTTCTTCCTAAGAGAAGGGTGTCTCTCAAGTGCTTCAATACCTTGTGGAATCATGGCTTGAGTTAAGGAAGGAGGATTTGCAAAAGTTACGTATCTCTTCTTTTGGAATTCAATTCCTTCATCTTCTTCTCTAGATTGCATTTTGACTTCAAATTTTGTTGAATCTTCAACAACCTTCACATCTTCAATTTCTGATGACTCCATTTCTGTTTCACGTATTTTCAATTGTTGGAGCTCTCGCTTTGTTCTTTCAAGTTCTTCTTTAAGAGAAAATAAACAATTTGCCATTATCATGCTTTCTTCTTTAGCTTTTTCAAGGCTCTGTTTTGTTTCTTCTAACTCTGCTGTCACTGTTCCAAACTTGGAAGAACCCTGCCCATTTTCAATTGCTCCAACATGCATCTAAATGCAAGTAAATGTTCAATTAATTAGTACATAAAACCATAATTAAATTAGAGATTAATAAGATCTAATCATTTATCTTGTGTTCTTTACTAGTTAGAAGATGGATTATTTTATAATTTTATAATTTTAAAATCAGAAATTCTAATTCTAATTATTAAATTTAATATAGTTGTATAAAATTACATTTCTAGAGGATATTTACCTATTGCCTAATATTTATTTATTGAGAAAGATGCTTGCTTACCGCCATTTCCAAATACCCAAAGTAGTCCCTGACATATTCTAAAGGAAGTACATGCAAGATGCTTCTTCTCATAAAAAGGCAAGGGAAATTAATTCTTAAGGTTTAAGTTCTACTAATTAAATATTTATAAATAAATATGAAAAAAAAAAAAAAAAGAATCTCTAAGTTTTGAACTTTATTCCTAACTACAACTGTCTCAGAATTCATAACTCAACTGTTAATAAAACTTTAATTCTGTCACAAGCAATTAATATTCAACCATTATATAATATGAAAAGTGGATGCAAATTGATGGATAACTAAAAGCCATTAATTATGACAGCAAAGTATACAAGACCCCAAACAACTATATATATCTTTAAATACTTTTAATTCATGGCCAAAATAATATTTTTTACATTGATTTTTTATTTATAGAATTTCAATTTGTTTGGTTATCCTAAAAAAAATTAAACTTGAAAAGGAAAAGAAATTAAGGAAAATGACAGCAGAACCACAAGTAACAATACAATAGATAATTACAACAATATCCAAAGTTATAATAAAAATAAAAGTTTTTATACGAATAGTTACTAATGATGGAGTTAGAGGCCAGGGCCATGGCCTTCCAAAATTTGATCATATTGTATTTGATCCTCATTATTTTAAATATAAATTTTCTTTAAATACATAAAAGTTGAATTAATTATATATATCATCATAATATAAATTATGATTTAAAAATTTTGACTTCTATAATTATGATTCCGTCACGGATAGTTACTAAGTACAATATATAACTATATTTTTTTTTCAAAAGAAAAATTAATAATAATAATAATACTCTGCATGCATAACTTAATTGTAGTGCGCTAGACAATAAATCCAAATGCTATAATAATAATAATAAACTAAATTGCAAATACAATAGAACAAATGTATTATTATAACTGATTATTGAAAATAATAATCAATAATAGAATGAAAAAGGGGGAAAATTAACAAGCTTCAAAGACCTCCACAGCCAAAGTCGTTCCCAAAATCAAGTAAAGATAAATGACAGGAATTAACTAGGAAAGTAATTACCTCTTTGATCTTGTTAGTATAGAGCTCCCCAGCCAAAACTTTTTCGCCGAACAATGAAACAGCCTCTCTAACTGACCGGAATGGCGCACGAGTATCAATCTCTGCCCTCTTGATTACTACCACTCCCTCTTCATTATCCATAGTCTTAATTAATTTTAGTCTCTGCTGAAAGAAAACAGAGATTGAAAATTGAAAACTTATGAGGCA
Organism: Vernicia montana; assembly: GCA_949750685.1. Lineage (NCBI taxonomy): Eukaryota > Viridiplantae > Streptophyta > Magnoliopsida > Malpighiales > Euphorbiaceae > Vernicia > Vernicia montana. The sequence goes on from CATKHJ010058909.1 coordinate 25,249, forward strand.
AAAATTGGGAACAAGAATGTCCTTTTTAATTGGATTTGGGAGAGTGAGAAGACGGGCCTAGGGTGGTTACAAGTAGCTAGGAGTGATTTTAGTTCAGGTTTATTTATGTACAAAATTAAAAAATCTGAGGGAAGAAGAGCTTCGTTGCTTCGCGTCCACTTCACTAGAATTCTGTTATGTTTGAATTGAATGTGAAGCCTGTGGGTAGTAGTGTGGTTGATGGTTTTGTTTTGTTTTTTTTGGTTTAAATGGGTCTGACGGCCCAATGTTTATTAGGCAAAAGAGAAGGACTCTTCACCAATATCCAACGAATCAAAGGCCCTACTACTCTCAGAGTCTCAGTTTCCTCTTTAGTGGGACCATTTTAGATTCACTTCCTACTTGAGTTGCATTTTAGATCTAATGCATTATTTTAATTTTTTTACATTTTAGGTAAATAAACATCCGATGTACACTTAAATTCAAAACTTTTTACTTTTGAATATTATCACTAATAGATTATGGTTCAATTTTTTAGGTAAGCATTTAGTAAGTAATTCATGAATGCATTTAGTAAGTAATTCATGAATGTCCTACACTATGACAACAGGAGGATAGAGAGAGAAGAGATAATATTTCAATTTATTTTATTTGATAAATTAAAATTTGATTAATAAAAAGAACGTAAGGGAAATAGTATTATTTTGTTTGAATGAAAGGGAAGTGATGTAAATTATAATTATAAATAGACAAAAAAAAATACCAAATAAATAATAAAAAAAACACCCATAAGTTTTAAATAAAAATAAAATCTATTAATCATATTAAATTTTTAAAAATAATTTTCAAATAATAAAAATTTGAAATCACTATTAATAATTTTGAAATAGAATTAGATATATTGAAATGAATTCATTAAAAAAATAATAAGTTTATTACATTCACGTTAGAAGTGATTTTATAAAAGCAATAGAAAATTTCAACTAATATTATTAAAATATTCAAACATAAATAATGTATGTAGAATAATATTAACGTAAAAGATATATAACAACTTATATGGAATACTGTTAAATTAATAATGGTAAAAAAAGTTATACAAATAAATTATAATCTCCAACTAGGAGTTGAAATTTTATACACCCCAATTTGAAGTATAACCAATTTCAACTTATATAAGGGAAATGGGGTGAATTGCTCCCTTCCCCTTCCTCCCCCTTAAAAAAAAAAAAAAAATGTCAAATAAGATAGATACCAATCCCTACTTCATTTCCTTTAAATTCATTCTCATCTATACATAGTGTAAGTCAAATGTAGATTACGTGACAGTGACGGATCTAATCTCTTAATTTTGAAAGTGAAAGTCATTACTATTTCCTGGACTTATCTAAAAAAAAAAACTTAATCTCAATTGACATATAAACTAATTTAAAAATATATCGATTGGCTTTTAAAAAGAATATTAAGTTTACAAAATTTTCATTTTTAATCAATGTGGGATTTCCACACATTCTAATACTCCCCTCTTAAGTGACAATTGAGTATTCTTTTTTCTTTTTTTTAAGTCCAATTGTCACTTGACAAGCAGGTGGTGGCCCTAGTGAGTTGGTTTCATTTTTTTTTTTTAAGCCTACGGGTCCACCTGGGTATATTAGCCCATCCATGCTTCGGGTTCAGGATCGATTGCCGCTCTGATACCATGTAAAATTTTAGTATAGATTTAGGAGAACCAACCTTAAAAGCTAGCCATTAAGATTGGAGAGCCCATTTCTATATAAAGTCTATAATATTTTCATTTTTAATCAATGTGGGATTTCCACACATTCTAACATGTTAAAAACTGAAATTTTTACAAAGGTATCATAGATATATTTTTTACGAAGGTAGATGGATCTTTAGTGATGTCTGAAAAAGAAAAAAAAAATTATGACTCTTTATTATTATTATTTTTTTTTTTGCCTAATTAAATAATTTCTCATTAAAGAGGTATTAAGCCTAAGCCAATACAATAAAAAATACAATGCTTAGAAAAGTTCAGCTAGAGAAAATAGTCATTGACCTAAAGTCCAGTACAATCATACCCAACAAGAGAGTTTTAACAATGGGCTTGAAGTCCAAATAAATGGCCTAATGGCCTACAAATAATGTAAATTTTCCATACAATCCCTGCTCTATCTTCTCCTTGTCAGAAGCCTCTTCACGCCCGACTTTCATCACCGCCGGTGACCGATATAAGGAAAAGACTACCCAGAAGAATAGAGTTGCAACTGAACCAAACCATAGGATTTTGTACTGCTGGAGTTACTAGCAGACCCACCTCATATATGAAAAATTATAAATTGGCCAAGAGTTATGTGGATCAACAATTCACATCCAGATATGCCGTCGCTAGAAAGAGAACCATTTGTCCATGGTAAAGGAGTTTAGTAAAGAAATAAATTTGTTGATGTACGAAGCTCCTACTCCGGTTGAATTATGAAGTTACATTATTGATTTATTTTTTCAATTTAACAGTTAGGTGTGATAATGATATGCTTATTCTGTGAGTTATTTTAGCTTTCCTTGTCTGTGATCTTTTTGATTTGTTGTTGATCTGGCTTTATGCCTTTGTCTCTCTCGGCGGTGATGTCGTTCATCCCTACGGCCAGGTCCGGTTATCTCTCCAGTTCTCTCTCTTTTGATGTTTGTGGACGAAAGAAAATAGGGGAGAGAAAAGAGTTAGTTGGCGAAGAAGTCGCCGCTCTATGCAGTGGATTGGTTATTGTCTTGATGGGCGCGACTGTTTTCGTTCCTAGAGCTTCATTTTCTGGCCAGGGGAGTATTGATTGAAGAATAGTGGGCTATGAGTGTATGATCCGAACCCTAGGTGGTGGATAGGCTTGAAGATCAGAGAGTACATGCTTTGGTAGAGAGATTCTGCTTTTTTCCTCCGATTTTTCGTTGTCACCTTCTGTCCACCATGGCTACCGGCGGCTTGCTCTTCTAAGCAGGCGGTGACATAGAGGGTTGTTGGGGCAGAAGGTTCTGGTAGGGAGAAGAAGTTCAAGGGCATTACTGTCATTTTATTGGCCTTTGAGCCATTATTTTTTTGGACTCTAAGCCCATGGATTAAAAAACCCTTTTATGGATATGTTTCATTGGACATGTGGTCCAATTGTAATGCCTTTATTTGAATATCTCTGTATAGTATGATATTGTATTTTTCTAGATTTCAAGCCCATTAATATTACAAACTAACTTCTTTTCGGGCAAAAAAAAAAAAAATAATAATAATAATGATATGCCAATTTTCTAATGTCCAAAAAAGGAATTATATAGTTGCATGAGAAAATAATGCTGGCTTAATATTAGTCGGGCCGATAATTGTGGCCCAAGCCCAACTTAATCAGTGGACAGAAAGCAGCATGGACTTGAAGTTTTGTGTATAGTGGCCCACCCATTATCAATTCTTAAGACCAATAGATCTAAAAATAGTATTCCATCAATCGACTCAACAAAACTAGTCAAAATCAAAATCAACACACGGCCTAATGTCTTATTACTTTTGATGCCACTTTGTTTGCGGAGACAAAATTCCAAATAGATACATGAATTTGATTCCAATGACATCCAAAATTATTTGACTTTTTTTTATGAGTTCATTCGTATGCGATAGGTTCATGCAATGGATACCATGCACTTAACCGCAGATTATAACAGCCCAAAAGACATTCAAATCGGACTATCCAAAGTGGAACAGAAACAGAGCAAGAGGGAAGGAGAAATGTCCCGTCCAACATCGTCTTGTCCGCCCCCAGAGTCCCCTGCTTTGTCCATACGCTAGCTTTGTATTTGTATTTATATTCCTCTTAAAATTAAAAAAAAAAAAAAAAAAAAAAAAAAAAACCCAAAATTATAAATTTACACAAAATTACTAATATTAAACCAATAAATGCAGGTAAAACAGTTTAGGTAGTTGAAAAATCCATTAACAGACAATGATTATAAATTTATGTAATTATTTATTATAATAAATCTCATAACCTAACTGTTACAACCTTCCCGTCAAGAACAAATAGGAGTAATAAAGAGAGAAAAAAAAGCTTCATTTATTCACTATGTTTTCTCAGTCTCAGTCTCAGCCTCACAATTTTCCTTTTTCTCCTTCCTTCACATTCTTTGATCCCACCATCTACAGCAATGTCGGTTGCCACTACTACCTCCCCAACCGTTGGATCGTTATTCTATGTCTCGCGATCTCGGAAGGGTATGCATCCGGTAAGGATGGCCGTCCGATCTAACGTCGTTTCAGTGGCTCCAATCCTGACAAAGTTGCAGAATGAATGTGCTACTCCATTGCCAGTTCTGCGCCACATGGCCGACGCCGTGACCGCTGATATTCGAGCTGGACTTGCGGCTGATGGTGGTAGTGATCTGAAGATGATACTAAGCTACGTTGATAGTTTACCAAGCGGGTAATTTCAAAAGTCAAACTTCGTTTTTGTTTTGATTTCAGGGGCTTTATATATTATATATTATATTGTATATTTTTTATTTGTTGAAAGGAATGAGAAAGGATTGTTTTATGCGTTGGATCTTGGTGGAACAAATTTCCGGGTTCTGAGAGTGCAATTAGGTGGGAAGGAAGAGAGAGTTGTTGCCACTGAATTTGAGCAAGTATCAATTCCTCAAGAACTTATGTTTGGCACCTCTGAGGTCTGTTTTATCATCACTCTGTTTTTTCCTATCTTAATTCTGTTTCAATTACAAATGTTTGTTTGTAATAAAGTTGAATTAGTACAGGAACTTTTTGATTTTATTGCATCTGGACTGGCAAATTTTGCACAAAAAGAAAGTGGGAAATTTCACCTGCCACATGGAAGGCAAAGAGAAATAGGATTCACATTTTCTTTCCCTGTCAAGCAAACGTCCATAGATTCTGGCATACTGATAAAGTGGACCAAAGGTTTTGCAGTCTCTGGAACGGTTTGTACATTCCTGGAAACTTTTTAATCTCTGTCTCTGGGTAGGAAACTTTTTTTATGGAAATAATTTTCTTGATTTGCCAATTGATTCGTCTGATATATTGAAATGATATTGTTTTACAAGATTAAAAGCCTGCCATTCTTTAATGGGGTAAATATGCGGCTTCTTGAAAGCATTCCAATTTATTCTACATACATATTTTAATTTTATCGTTCATGATAAATATAAAATTTTACTTTTATGTTTTGTACTTGTAATGTAAAGTAATTTGTGTGACTCATAGTTCTCTAATATTTCTTGTGCAAACTTGATACTTCGTGCAGGCAGGACAGGATGTCGTTGCTTGTCTAAATGAAGCTATGGAAAGGCAAGGGTTAGATATGAGGGTGTCTGCCCTGGTATGTTGTTCTCATTTTAGTATTATCCATCATAACCATTATAAAGTTCCTGAGCTGATAAAGTAACCAATTTGCTGCAAATTGATGGAAAATAGGTTAATGATGCTGTGGGAACTTTAGCAGGAGCAAGATATTGGGATGACGATGTCATGGTTGCTGTCATCTTGGGTACTGGAACCAATGCATGCTATGTAGAAAGGTTAGATGCTATTCCGAAACTACAGGGACCAAAGTCATCTTCTGGAAGAACGGTATGAAAGAGTGTCCACTCCCCTTCTACCCTCATCTTTTTTCTATCTCTTTATACCTTTTTGATTTGAGGTTATACATCGTGGTTATTAATCTTGATTTGAATCGTAATTTGATGAAATCCCCTTGCTTCAGATTGTTAATACTGAATGGGGAGCATTTTCAACTGGCATTCCTTTGACTGTATTTGATAGAGATATGGATGCTGCAAGTATCAATCCGGGTGAGCAGGTAAACTTTGGTTGCTGTTATTGTCAGTTCAAATATTTATAGCAGCACTGCACACATAGTTATCATTTGCTATTTATGTTATCATGAACAGATATTCGAGAAGACAATATCTGGAATGTATCTAGGAGAAATTGCACGACGAGTGCTACTGAAGATGGCTGAAGAAGGTGCTTTATTTGGAAAATCTGTGCCAGAAAAATTATCCATGCCATTTGCACTGCGGTACGTAACTACATCATAAAACTTCCTTTGTTCTATTCATGTAGTTCAAACAGGCAAATTTGAACCAATAGCATTGCTGTCTGGTTGAGTTGTCGTCAGCATGCTGTTGTTTTTTGTATCAATACTGCAACTGGAAGCTAGCGGCGTCTTGTCGCAGTCTCATATTGATATAAACTATAATTCTGAAAAAACTGGTGAATTGGCCTGCTAGTTGACTGAATTATTTCAATTTTTAGTTTAAGTAATGGCTCCATATTCCCTAATATGGTGTAATAACAATCCTGTTTTGGATGGTTCTTGCTATGTTTAAGCCTAATCTTAAACTAGTACTTAATTTATTGGAAGTTATTTCCTTGTCATATACTTTATTCAGTTAAAATGCGCATAAGACTAATCTTTTTCATTTTTCCTTGTAATCTCAGTTGAATTATTCTTTTTTCCCCTTGTACTGAAACATGTTCTCAATTTTATTACAGTACCCCAGATCTATGTGCAATGCAGCAGGACAATTCCGATGATCTTCAATCTGTTGGATCAGTCCTATATAATGTTGTTGGGGTAGTATCTACTCTTTCCAAATATACCAAATGAATTTGACATCTCTCCCATTACGAGGCTTTTGCCTTGCTATTATATAGTATATCTTGAGCAATTTATATATGGGACAAATTTGATCTGCATGCAGAAAAGAATGGTTTATATAACTTGGAATATTCTCCTAATTTCCATATAAATATTTTTCTGTTCAGCTACTCATGTCTTTATATCTAATTTTAATTTTAGGCTGAATCCAGCTTAAGTGCAAGAAAAATTGTATTGGAGGCTTGTGATGCCATTGTGAAGAGAGGTGGACGCTTAGCGGGTGCAGGAATTGTTGGGATTCTGCAAAAGATGGAAGGAGATTCAAAAGGTCTCATCTTTGGAAAGAGAACAGTAGTGGCTATGGATGGTGGCTTGTATGAGCACTACCCTCAGTATAGAAGATACTTACAAGAAGCTGTTACAGAGCTTTTGGGTTTAGAAATTTCAAAGAACATAGTTATAGAACATTCAAAAGATGGGTCTGGTATTGGAGCTGCTCTCCTGGCTGCCACAAATTCCAAGTATGATCATGATTATTAAGTTAACCAATGACCCAACTGCGAAGACCGCAACTTATTTCAAGTGTAATTAATCTTTTGTCAAAGAATATTAGTGGGCTTGGTTTCTGTTGTGTAGTTGAACTTGGCAATGAGTTGGAAGAAGAAGAAGAAGAAGAAGAAGAAGATAATGATGGCCATTGGGAATTCAGTTGCAGAATTGTAATTGTAGAACAAATAATTGTGAGATTATATTTTCTAGTTTACGCACCATAGCTATGTGGTGCAATTTTGTACCATGTCTAAAGCAATAAGGATCACCAAGTGAATGATTTTAATAATATGGATTTGTTAGGATTCGAAGTGTGTAAAATCTCACATTGAAAAGAGAAGTGATTAAAAAGAAAAATATAAGTGGGATTGACTTATAAATCTATATCTATAGCATTAAGATCTTGGGTTGAAGTGGTGTCAAATTCACAAGTGTCTGATATAATTTTTTCAGTGAATGAATTGCATCAAATCTTCTACATTTTTTTTTTTTTTTCAGACCAATACCAAACATTTCAACACAGTATGGTCCCTACCAAACACTCATTTTACCCATCTACCCAGCTTGATATCTACCAAACAATTTAGCCATATATATTGTACATGGATCCAAAGCAACTTGCACTATAGTGACCAAACTTGTTGAATATGCAGGTGAAAATAAGGATAAGATAAATAAATCAGTGAATCCCACAAATCAATAATAAATAATTCAAAGTCACATTTAACTTGAATAGACAGAAGAAATGTGACGCATTTACAGTGACGGAACTAGCAAATTTTTTTATAGGTGTCAAATTTTTTAGACTATAAATTATATTAAAATAATATATATAATTAAGTTAACTTCTATATATTTAAAAAAAAAAATTTACCTAAAATAAAGGGGGCTAAATGCAATATATGACTAAATTTTTATAATTTTACAACTAAAATTTATTGTATTTTGAAGGTTAAGGAGGCCATGGCCACCCTCGGCCCCCTCTAACTCCATCATTTCGCATTTATGAGATGATTGAATAAAATGAAACTCTATTCTTATCAAGCAGTAACCCATAGAGTCAGTGACTTCATATTAAGAAATTTGGGTAAGACTTCTAAACTCATGCCAACCTGAGAAGAGGAGGGGAAAAGAATGCAAGTGACAAATCCAACAAATATATGGGGAAAAAAAAACATAGAATTGGCGATAAACTTTAGCCTACCTCTATAGGCATGACTCTCAACATTATAAAGTTTCAAGCTGAGATGCTCCACTAGCAAGACGTAGGCTATCATATTGACTTGAATGGTGAATGCCAAAAAATACATTAACAAGTTGGGGAACATGTTTAAGAGACAACCTAAAATTCGGACCATGCATGATATCTAAATGTCATGAGATTGGGAGCATATATCTCTATATTCTCCACATAATTAAGAATTTCTTCTCCAAGTATCTCAACTTTAGGGATTGACCAATCTCTGACAGCCCCGCACACATAATCTCTCAAGAAGTGAGCAAGTGGATAATATTTTCTCAACGAAATATTCAGTATGACACACATCAAATAGAGAAAGGGATACAAGTGACTTGAAATTGTCAAACATGGGAGGCAAACCCAGTATGCATGATTTCAAATATAAGTATTTGACTGACAGAAAAAAGAACATGGAAAAGTATTAGAGTGTTGGACGAATCGGTTTGGAACAGTAACCATATCCTGACAAGTTCAGTTCAAGGTATTGAACTTTTTTACTTGGTACGTAAGAAAGCCATTCATCAATATTGCGACCAACCCATCTATCCAGATCGTAACAAACCCTGAACCTGCTAATTAATGTTTAAACTTTGATGAGAATGCATGACTTTATCCACCCAATTTAGAAAAACATTTCTTTTTTATCCCCACACAGATCCAACCAGGAACTGAAATACTACAATACAATACAATACAGGAATAATTCTTATGAAAAATTACACAATTGACATTGGTTTTTAAAAGCATAGATTTTGATATAAAAATTCTACACAAGAACATTAATTCTGACACGATTGAGTCCTTAGGTGTCCTCGTAATTCTTTATTCCAACATTCACCTTTCCTGCTTTTCACTAATTAAATTGATGGATTAGGAACTGAAATATAAAAGAAGAAAAAACAATAGATATAGATGGGTCAAATCGCAGTTGATGCAAATTTAAAAAGTTTTATTACTTCTAGAGAAAAGAGAGCCACCAGGCCCACTACCCTTCCATTCCACGAGGCCAACAAAGCCCAATCTTTATGATATGTTCGGCCCAATTTGTTCTCAACGGTGTCGTAATCCAATCCAAGTAATAAAAGATTTCAACGATTTAGCGTTACATTTCATACTATTTATCGGTACACATGAACTACACGCTAGATTTCACTCTCCTTTTTCCTTTGGAAATTTCAACTTCATCCATCATCAATGTCCCTTCCCCAGCCAAGACGAAGAATTTGACGGAAAATTTTGAATTTGCCTTATAATCCCTAGATTTCCGCTTCCTGCATATAATTCGTAACCGTTGTTCTTCGATTATTTCTCTTTCGATAAAAATGGTACTTTTCTAATTGTAGTGTTGGTAAAGGTGTACTTCAGTGCCATTTCTGTTAGCTAATTGAAACCATGATTTTGATTTTGGCAGATCCGGTTCATACTTCTTCAGAACAGGCAAGGCAAGACTCGTCTCGCCAAATACTATGTTCCTCTTGAGGATTCAGAGAAGCACAAAGTTGAATACGAGGTACACCATCTTATTTACGTTTCTATTCTTGATTTGACCTGAATTTTGCTAGGGTTTTTCACTTTGATTTTTTTTTTTTGGGTAGGTTCATCGGTTGGTGGTTAACAGAGATCCCAAATTCACGAATTTTGTTGAGGTTTGTGATTTTCTAATCTTGTCCAGTTATATAGTCTAATTAAGATGAATTTTTGTTTTTGAAAACCATAATTGATTTATGCTTTTGGGATGGAGGCATTTTCTCCTTTGTATTTGTGGGTAAGTCTTAGCTACTGAGTTTTATTAGAAGCTTCATCAGTGCATCACCTGTCATGTAACCATTAGGAGATATTTTAGTAGTTGCTACTTGTTCCTAAAATTTAATTCTGAGAAATTTTTTTTATTCGAGTGTATGTGGTAGTAGTTTAAGATTAAGGACCCCAACCCCTTTGGAGGGGCTAGGTTCTAGACGATTTTACTAGTCCCTTGAGGCAAGCTACGGTGAATGCATGGAAGTAATATTTTAATGACAAACATCTTGATCTTGCGCATTCCTTAACTTCCCTGTTGTTGCACCTCATTCTTCAGATTGAGATTGGCAATATAAGTTCCAACTTTGCATAGATTTGTGTAATTAATTAGATATGCCTGTTTCTTCTAGCTTTAACTGTTCTGATGGCTAACAAGATATCCAGGTTCTCCTTACGGTGAATTGTTGTCTGGCTTGAACCATTTTAAAACACATTGTTCTCTCATCATTTTTTGCATGATAATTTGAATAATTTTGCCTTGTTTAAATGATGAATATTTTTCTTGCAGTTCCGAACACACAAGGTCATCTACAGGCGGTATGCTGGATTATTTTTCTCACTGTGTGTTGATATAATGGATAATGAATTGGCATATTTAGAGTGCATCCATTTATTTGTGGAGATATTGGATCATTTCTTCAGCAATGTGTGTGAGCTAGATTTGGTATTTAACTTTCACAAGGTTTGTCACTGCACTTTTTTTATTTTTGTTTCTTCATTTGGTTTCCTACTCCATGCACATTCTGTTTGAAATTTTATATGTAGTGCACCAATTGTTGTTTTTATATTCTTCTTGTGCCTTGTGTAACTCGTGACATACACTGATTAGAAGACATGTGCACGCATAATTGTAGGTAGTATAAACTACAAAACTTACATTTTTCTTGCTATTATTGTTCTAAGAGGAGTTACAATAGATGCTCATTGCATTACGTCTAGTCTATCATTTAGTCCCTGTGTGTGTGTAAAGATCTTTATTGTTATTTATTCTGATTTACCTTGTCTCCTTGCAGGTGTATCTGATACTTGATGAATTCATTCTTGCTGGTGAGCTCCAAGAGACAAGCAAGAAGGTGAATTTTTTTTGTAGTAGATTTTTTCTCATTCCTGGCCTATGTGCCTATTCTAGGTAACCTAAGCTTATGACATTCCTTCTCTCGCATATATGCAGCAACACATGACCATTTTTTTAAAAAAATTTCTGGAGGTCATTAAAACTATATGGTGCTGATTTATTTCTAACTTGGCTTTATATCTCTCGACTCTTGCACATCATTTCGCTTCCTTGAAATTTTTTTAATGCTGGATAAGGGCATTATTTTGTACTGAGTTGGGTTTTGTTACAATTTGCAGGCAATCATAGAGAGAATGGGAGAATTGGAGAAGCTCGAGTAAACATCTATTCTGTAGTGAAGATGTTTAGAAATGTCGTTTTCTTCAATTTTTTCCTATTTTCCCCCATTTTGTTTTTATTCTGTTTCTTCTGCATTTATTTGTTTGCTCAGTTGGCACGGCCAGTTCATCCCTTGTAAAATTGAAAATTGAGTCAGAAAATTTATGATTACAACTCCCCTGGTGTTTGGGACATGGCTAATTAATTATCATCTATCAAAGGTTATATTCATTTTTAAACAACTAAAGGCATGTAATATATGAAAATGTTCCTGTTCAACACAATAGTGGATTTTTCCTTTTCTGGGTATTCGGTAGAAAACTTTTATAGAGTAGACTAGAGATGTGCTGGGAACCTTTGGTTCGAATTTTATGATCGATTCGGGACTGGCTCATCTCTAACCTCAGTAGAATGCTGGTTTATGGGTTGGATATTTGCTGCGTTTTTCTTGATAGATCATTGGGTCCCTGTTCTCTCCTCTTATATGCCACATGTGAGAGGTTTGAGCTAATGTAGTGGACGAGAAATTTACAAGTGCGACAAATATTGGCATGTGCTTACGAAGAATTGAAAATTGAAATGCTTGTAATGAAATGCTGGGTCCTCAATCCAAGAATAGTGGGGATTGGGGAATACTTGGAATTAATTTAGGCGGCAAAAGCTTATATAAATAGGTCCATCATAGACAAGAAAGGTAGGCTTGGGCTATTCATAAGATTAAATGTTTAAGATCTAGAATTCGTACTTGACAAACTCTCTCCTATGGGGAGGGCTCATTAGTTCCTAGATACTATCAAGACCCGATTCTCGTTTCTGTTTCTCCCATTCTTTTTTCTCCCTAATCACCGTTCAATACATGCGGATGTATACACGGGCAGAGTTTACACTCAAAAGGAGATTGCGCATAAACAAATTCCTTTGTATCTTCCTTGTAAGTTGGTAAAACTGTGCTTTAAAATTGTTCTAGGCAAACCATCCTCAGCACTTGATACTTGATACACTTTAACATGCTTATAGACATCTGGTTTCTTACCCTGCTCTGCTTTCCGTGCTATTTTGATGCCCCAATTATACAGTAGATCCTTATTTGCCTTTTGATCAAAGCCAAAATCGAGCACCAAGTCACAAGTGTTAACAGAAGGAAAGAATGAAATAATGCTACTGTGCCCGTCTGATTATAACAACTTTGCTATTGGTCTCGTTCCATTTTACAGTTGCTCATTGCAGAGTAACTGCAATGGCAGTGCACCACCAGCAGCTCGAAACCCAACTCCAGTTTCTTCATAAACAGAAGAAATATGGTGATCTTGCCTTTTCGCCCTTGCATGTGGCAAAGCTATGGCCATGAATTGCTGCTGCTGCTGCTGCTGAGAGATCTGAGAATACTTGGGGCCCAGTATTTCTATGGTTGAAGGTGAAGGTGGTATACATGGCACCAGCACAGGTGAGTCTTGCCTTCCATTTTGCCAATTTGGAAACTGAGTCATGGCTGTGGAAGTTCCAGTATTCCTGTACTGAGCTGCCAACTGGGCTGCCCATAGCCGCTGTTGCTGTTGCTGTTGTGGCTGCTTTGTCATGGCCTTGGGACTTGGATGAGGAACACAATATGGGCTGCTGAGATGGGATGGTAACTTAAGTTGGGCCTACAATCAAGTTTCATAACAAAGAATTAAGCAATTTCATCAATAGCGGCTAAAGTATAATATAATAGAAATGATGGCAGTAGAAGCAAAATTTGGAGTTCATGACAAGTCAGCAATGGGTAAGCTCCACGCAAGCTGTGTGCTTGTCATGTTGTATGTAACACGTAATGTCTGGTCCCCAACATTTAAAAACAAAAGCTATTTACAGTGCATCCCATCATTCAATGGGTGCAATTATTTATTAATAGACTTATAGTCTATGTAGCCAATAAGCAGTCTAAAACCATCTCTGAGATCCGTTTAAGCCGCCTCTTCACATAAACACGTTTGCCAATCTAAAAGGAAAGAATAATACCTGTTGCGCTGCTGCTGCTGCTGCTGCTGCTGAAGGCTGATCAGGGTAGGCAGATGTGTATCGTGTTTGGGACATGGAAAGAGGAATGAAAGTAGGGTGTTGTGCATGATAAGGAACTTGCAGTTGTGCCAATGGTTCCAAACCATTTCCAGCTCCATTAAAACTATTAGTAGGTTCAATTCCACCACCTCCAGCTGACAGAGACAAGAAATTGAAACTCTGCATGAAAACAAAACTCATCAGACCCGATAAAATGGTAATAAATAATTAGAAATGGGATGGCTAAATTCACCTGCTTATGAGAGGTGTATGCACCAGATGGCAGAGCAGCCTGTGAATTATCCTGGGGTGGCCGTAGGTGTTGAAAAATACCATTTTTGTTGTCATTTGAGTTCTTCTCACCTGCGTTAAGTATTGTGCTAGCAGATGTAACTCCATTTAAATTATTCCTGATCCCATTGAAGTCATTTATTGTCATGAGTACACCTTGCTTTAAAATTTCATGCGGTCTCAGTTGATTTGGTGGTATTGGCAAGCTTTCTTTGCTCTCAGGTATTTGTAAAGCCTGAATGAGACCGCTTATGTAAACGTGAGCTGCACACCTCTTCCATGACCTTCTATCAGTTGAAACTTTAGAAACCTGTATCCACCATAAGTTCTCAATGGATGCTTGTAAAAGTAAATAGTAATGAAACATATAGCCCAATTTTGGAAGTCTCGCACAACCATTCAAGAGCAGGCAAGAGGAATAATAATTAGATTACAAGTTTTCACCTTTCCGGTTGAAGAGCCATTTTGGAACAAACCAGGCCTGGTACCAAGCCAAGCAGGTATTTTAGCAGCACAGGATCTGAAACAGCTAAATCACATGAGAAAAGGCAACAAAAGGATACATGAAATGCACAAAAGCAGAAGAATGCAAGAAAATTACTGTGATAAAGGTCCATGACAAGCACTACTTGACACTGTTGAAGACAATCCTGGCCACAATGCTGGACCTTCAGATGAAAGAATCAATTATTTAGCCATTGGCAGTTTAGTTTGATGAAAAATAAAAGCAGAGATCAGAAGTTACAATATCCAAGAATGCAAGAGTTATACCATAGTTCTTGGATTCATCGGGAGTATGCTGTTTATCCAGTTGACTTCCAATTGCCATAGTCTGAAAAGCAAGAAACCACAGCAAAAAATTGATACCAGCATTTTTCACATACTGAGTATGCTTGATTTGGACTTTGAAACGATGCTTACCTGCCCCAACACAGTCTCTGGCTTTCTGTCAAGCAGTGAAATTTCCAGTTTTGCCTGCTGATTTAATTTTCTGCATAATCAAGAATATGCAAATGATTAAATACATGAAATCCAGAAAAGAAAAATATGGTATTGAATTCAGCATAACAAGCAAAAAAAGCAGCACGCACCCAATATCCTGGTGTGGCCCAGTTGGAAAGCATAAGCTAACTGAGTTGCATGTTAATTTTTGTTCCTCATTTTTAACCAACACCTTGGGCAGATTCACTTGAGCAACAGAACTGTCTAATTCTCCATGGAGCTTTTCGCTGCTAGGAAAATCAGATGATTCTTGAATGCTTGGTCCATTCAAAGAACAAACTTTAGTAGTTTCTTCAAGTGATCTTTCTATTTCAGGAGCAGGATCAACATCCTCATCAGTTCTTGATACACAAATTACATTCAAGTCTTCTTTTATAGCTATAGAATCTGATGAATAACACAAATTAGCGTACATCCACATTATAAAATAAAATTAAAAAAAAAAAAAAACTTGATTAATCTTATGTAGGAAATTAACAAGCATTTACCTTCCAATTTGGGCGGTTGACTCTCACCAGCATCCGGTAAAGCTGAAGGACTTGCATCTAAAGAAGCACTATCCAATTTGTTGTTACAATCAGGTTCATTGTCGGAGAACATTCCAGCCAAAGCAAACAAGGTCTCCACAACTTCTTCCTCATCCTTGGTGATTGGCCCATCAGCACTCTCCTTCAAGGACCAGTTTGGGGCCCCTTGTTTCTACAAAAGCAAATTTATCTTTATACCAAATTGAAGTGCTCGATCCAAAAGGAATAAGAAATGAGATTAGCAGGTTGATACAAGTGACTAACCAGGTTCAGTTTCGATTTCTTTACGCCAACCCTTCTGGGTGATTCGACACCACCAATAGAATAGTTTAGCTTCTTTGAATCTGGCAAAGGTGGAGATATAGATTCTCGATTGCGTTTCTTCATGGCTGTGATTAAAAATGGCCATATTTGCAAAGCATTAATTCCAACAAAAATTATCAAGCCCTGATATTCATTCGTTTTTATTTTTTATTAGAAATAAGAAAAGAATAAACTAAAATCCTTTTCTGATTCATAAAAAGCTAAAGTATCTACAACGGAAAAGTAAGCTTGAGAATAGAAAAGAAGCAAAATTTTCAAACTCAATATATTTATTTGGAAAGAATCAATCCACCATGAAAGTCCCATCATTAACATAATAAATAATAGGATTAGAAAAGAGAACAGACAGAATCTTGCGTCCATAAAAAGAAAGAAAAAGTAAAAAAGCTTCAATTTTGCTTGAATACTAATCCAAAATTTACAAAGCTAAAAAAAACAAAAGCATAAAAATAAAAATGCGAAACTTCGCCGAAAGACTAAACACCGAATAAACCTTGAATTTAAAAACCAGAGAAGTCCAAGAAATTAAACCAGAAAACCATAAACCTCACTTTTATCTTTCCAATAATAAAAAAAACAAACAAAAAAAAACGACAAGTGTTATTTTCCTCTAACTGACAAAACACACCCACCTGACCGTAGCTTCCGCGGAACAGAAACATGATCAACGCCATTACAGTCATCGAAAAATTGCTGCCGAATTCAATTAAAAAGGGGAAAAAGAAAAGAAAAAGTTAACACATAATGAAAAAAAAAAAAAGGAAATTAGTTAAGAAACAACTACTTTTTCTGTCAGATACAATTAATAATCTACCTTTCTGGGTTGCTTGAATTTCTTACTGGTACCACCACTACCACTAATAGAAGGAGTTTGTGAAGGAGTTTGAATCTCTTCTTTATCAGCTATATCACTACCCATTTCATAGTTCTCCTCGTTGCTGCTGGAAATTGCTCTATTAACAGCACTCAATTTCTTAATTCTCTCTTTATTCGATTTCTCCAAAGTTACAAAGTCACCAACAGCAACACCGTTCAAACCTTCAAATCAAAACACAGATAAAAATAAAGAACACTAACAACAAAAACAGAGCAAGGAGGCGAAACAAGGAGCACGCATTATCTGCGAAACTCTTATCACAAAGTTGAATAAGAATATGTAGATAACGACAAGCAGCGAAATGGGGGATTTGTTTCTTAGTTTAGAAAAAAACGTGAATTTTTTGGGACCAGAAATAAAGGAGAGTGAAGTAAATTCACCAGAGATAAGCTTGAGTCCAGATTGCTTAATCTGTCGCGAGAACCGACTCACTCCACGCCTCACGTCTCGACTCTTGTCTGTTTCTATCATTTTAATCATCACAAAACTAACAACATCCGCCTGTTGAAAACGGCTTCCAAGGCCCAGAAAACCGATCCGAATAAGCCAAACCCAGATCTTTCTTCTCTCTTTCTCTTCAAATTTGAGCTTCTTCAATGGAAAACGAAAGGAGACAAGTTATAGAGAAACAAACAGGGATTTATGGATTTTGACAATTCTAAGTAATGAACGGAACAGGAACACAATTGACAATTAAGAGTTTGATTTATATGTGTGTGTATGTGAGTTGAGAGAGTGAAAGCTAAGGGATGATCTCTCTGTTTTCTCTTGTAAGAGGTGAAGGGGAGAGAACAGAGACAAAAAAAAGCAAACCATGTAGATTGAGTGAAAGGAAACAAATAAAAAGAAAAAAGAAAGGAGAAAAGTAATTCGTTCCTCGTGTTTAGAGAATCAGGTTCTTCGTGAAATAAAGCACACTCACACACAGAGAAAGAAAAAGATGAGAGATAGAACCAAAAAAAGAAAAGAAAAATGCACGCAAAAAACACTCACAAAAGGAGAGAAGGAAAGGAAACGCTCTCTCTCTCTGTTACACCCGTGAAACACCCTCTTCATTTTTACAAGAACAGATCCCACTCTTTAAAAATATCTTTTAAATTTAAAACAAAAACAAAACCCCCATTATTAATGACCTCCAATCTCTCTGAACAACCTAAATTCATTATACACTCCTCAGATCTTAATCAGACCCATCACATCCAAAATCTAAATTTATAATTTATCTCCAGAACCCCAAAAAAAAAAAAAAAAAACTCAAAAGACTATCGTTTTCAGCCAAAAACCGCCATTGAAATACTAGCAGAGCTTTGAAAATTAGACTATAAAAATAAGAGAATGTGCAAGTAACAACCTTCAATTCTTCAAAACAACCATTGAAAAATTCACATCAAATTTACACCTGCGGCTGTGTAGCTCTCTACTTCATATCCTCTCTCTCTCTCTCTCTCTCTCTCTCTCTCAGAGCTCACAAACTCCCAAAAGACGGAAAATCCGAAGCTTTCGCACTGTAAAAATCCACTTTAAATGCATCACAAAACGGCCTCTCTCTCTCTCTCTCTCTCTCTCTCTCCCTCTCCCTCTCCCTCTCCCCTCACATTTATACAGTCTCATTCTCACGTCATTCCATGTCCAATCGCTACTCATCTATAACCGTCTGATTCATCAGACAATGCTACTACCACGTGTCATCCACGTCGGATTATTTCTTCCACGTCGATAACTGTCTATGTTGCACTCTCCTACACCGTATTAAATATTCCAATGCTCGCGATCGATTTTATCAAAACACGGCCTGTTATCGCCGTTGGATTGTAAGCAAAGGAAACGAGTTTCAATTCATCCAACGGCTGTTATTGCAAGGTTCCCAGATGGTAGCCACGTGGCAATCCACTCTATCCGTACGTGTAAAGAGACCGGTCTTCTTCTCTCTGCAAGGGAAAAATATTCTGTACCTTTCTACGAATTTCTTTGTGCTTTTTTTAAAATTTCTGAAACAGTTTTTTATTCACTCGCTGATATGTAGTTTTAATTACACGCACCAAATACTGGAATGGAACTGTAGAAGGATTGCGGACAAGATATGAGTGACACGCGCTTGAAAGAATGGGCTGTTCTGAATAAAATATTTCGTCTCTCTGAAAACACTGAAATCTGCAACGCTAATTCTAGAAAAAAGTGGCAGTCACGAGGGAGTGGAAGGTGTGTAAACTGTACAGAGTTGGAAAAATCGGGCGATTAATTAAAATAATAATGGCGATTAATTGATTTGGGGTGAGAGATATTGGTGTGATGATTTGATTCTGTGCGATTGGGCGTGGAAGGGGTCATGTACTCATGCATCATGCGTGACTCTTCTCCGGCTACTTTCAGGTAAATTAAACAAAATGACGAAAACACCCCTGAGCTGATTGGCATTTGTTCTCTTGAATTTTTGATACAACGACAACAAAAGGACGCAACTGCGGTGGATGGGCTACATATTAATGAGGAACCTTACCCATTGTATTAAATCAACACATCTCCCTTATTAATTGCAGTCTGTTTAATCCTTCCTTTATACACCTTTGTTGCAAAACGTTTTAGGTAATCAAGAAACATATTAAATAGTAAAAAAAAAAAAATTACTATATATATGATTGAATTACCATTTATTTAAATTACTCAAACTATATTAATATCAAGTAATGGGGATAATAATGAATAAGAGTAAAATTGAAAAAAATATTATTAATACTTCATTGGTATTTTAAAATATCAATTATTTTGAAATAATTTTTTTTTTAAATGTCAATTATTTTAAAATAGAGGGAGTAAGTTTTAATTAACCATGTTAATGTGAATACTTCACTTTTATTAATTAATAATCTCATCTCTCATCAAGTTTTATTGTGAAAAATGTTAATGAATTTGGGTAATGGAATGCAATGTAGAAGCGAAGCACTAACATATTCAAATTCTGGACGAACATAAATTATTCACTTGTAATCTTTAATTATTTAATCCTGCTTATTTCAAGAAAACTTGATGGGAGATGAAATTATTGATTAATAGAATGAAGTATTCACATTAACAAATTAGAGTTACCCTTCTCCAATGTGATTTTGATAATTTGTATAGGTGATAATGGAACAGACTTATTGATAGATTAAACTGCCAACTTTAATTTATGAAGAAAATTATTGCTGGAATGATTAATTAAAATTTTTGATATAATTTATACCCGTGAATAAGTATGCAATGGAATGATGTTTATTGATATTGGCCCCTTTACAAGGTTATGGCAAGTGGGGCTTTTTGGTACTTGGTGCTTATTGGATCTTAGTATTGTCTTTTTTAGGGCTAGGGCCTAACAAAATAAAATCACTAAATTTTTTTTTTCTTTTTGCAATCTTTAATAATATTGAAGCAAAATTAAAGGGGCTGTCTTTAAATTATTAGATGTATTATTATTATTTGCACAATGTGTAATAGTTATTAATGAAACATATATCGAATTTTTTTTTGTTCATTTTAATAATAGCACATATAAAGGATAAGTTAATTAGCGTTTGCCAATTCAAATTCATATATCACAAGAAAATTTTTAAGCTTTAACCCCAATAATATGAAACTTTTGATTAAGAAAAAAACTCCAATTAATTAATTAATAATACTAATAATAATTACACCAACATGAGTAATTTGAAATATAGCAAGTGATTAATTTATTTACTCTTCTCGAACTGTTGGACGGATGAGAAGAACAATTGAAATTGAACTAGTTAATTTAGGGGCACTTGTGTCTGCCACCTTGGGTTGTCATGTGGACTTGCATGATGCATCAATCATCGTAGTTACCGGAGGTTTCCGGAGGAACGCATTTGCAACGAGTACAGCTGGTCCACATGCTCTCTTGCACGGGTGTGGTCTTGATGACAATTGGCACCTTGCTTTACAAGCTCCATTACAATCTAATACAACAGAAATTAAAATTAAAAAAAAATAAGGAGCTTAATTAATCATATACTTATCTATGTAATTAATTAAGATTAGAGATGAATGGGAGGGCAAGATTAAGAGATTTCTACCTATTTCTTGAGACGGGGTGTATCTACCACGTACGTCTTTTACTACCTAATACACATATACAAAATAATGTTAATTTTGGATTAAGTAATTCAAAATTAAGACTAACGCGTGATAATCATACTAAGTATACTTAAACTCAGAATAGAAAATTTACCAACTGATCTAAATGAGAATCAGATTGAACAAGATGATAAACAATTGCTAGAGGAAGAATGATAAACAATAAAGCTAGGTTGCACAGAAACGGGAAACGAAAATATAGAAACGATGATTTTTAAAAATATAAGACACGAAACGTGGAGAAAACGCGCAAATATAAAAAATATAAGGATATATTTATAAATATTAATTTATATATATACAAAAAATATAATAATTTATAAATATACATTTAATAATTTTAAGTATATATTATAAATATATTTATAAATATTAATTTATAAATATATACTAAAAATAATAATAATTTATAAATATATATATATATAATAATAATAATTAATATAACAATAATAATAATAATAATAATTATTATTATTATTATTATATATAAAAAAATGATGTCAATAGTGAATATTTTTGTTTAGGAGTTGACTTGAGTGAACTAACTTTTTTTTTTTTCAATTTGAAAATGAGTTTCTATTTATGGAAATAAATTTCTAACTTTTTCAAATTATGAAAATGTGTCCGAAATATTTAGGACAAATTTTCATAAATTTCCAATTAAAAAATATTTTTAAAACGCAACATAATAGTTTTATGTGCAACATAGCAATAGAGTCTTGAAGATGGTCATTGCTTCAAGACTTGAGATAAAGCTTAATTTCCGTTTTTTCTTGCTTTTTTTTTTTTTTTTTTTTTTTTAAAAAAAAAAAAAAACTTTTGTCAGTTGGTATGTGCACAGGGTGAGATAAATGGGTTAGTATTTATAAGTTACAAGGCTATAGCAAGAGATTTTACAAAAGTGAAAGTAGAGATGGTAATAAATAGGGCATGTGAATTGTTTTAAAAGTAAAAAAGAAAAATGGTAGGTGTATGAAGGGCAATATTTATGTTTAGCATTATAATTCTTGAGATATGGTGCAATAGGGAATAAATGCAATTCCTAAAATATAATTATTTTTTGGCTTGGCTTATAAAAAAAATCAATTTCTTTATATTTTTATTAAAATATTTTTATATTGAGATACGGTGCAATAGGTGAATATGTTAGTATATCAGCCCTATGAGCCATTTACATATTATGTAAATCGTAGATTTTATTCTCAATGACAGTAAATATATTCTTTATATGAAAGGTGTTTCATAATATTAAATATAATTCTTAAGTAATTTGTTAAGAGTTTAGAATATGAGTAATAGACTCGAGTACAAATACTTTAAAATGTTCATAGTTAT
Organism: Vernicia montana; assembly: GCA_949750685.1. Classification (NCBI taxonomy): domain Eukaryota; kingdom Viridiplantae; phylum Streptophyta; class Magnoliopsida; order Malpighiales; family Euphorbiaceae; genus Vernicia; species Vernicia montana. Next base: position 47,378 of record CATKHJ010058909.1, read on the forward strand.
AGAATTCTTGATTAGGCATCACTAATTTAAAAGACCATCACTTCTGTTGTCTTCCATAATCAGTATGAAATACTTATAATTATGGAGGTAGTTAGTATATCTTATGCTACTTGACATATGATGTCGGAATAAGCACGTGGACACTTATAAGATGAGTAGGTCGAACTGTGACATTAAATAATGATAACATGAAATTTTACTACTTATTAAAGATTGTCATCTTTGTCATAATTGTGCATATAATTCTTGGACATGAGGGGGACAAAGAATGACCATTGTCATTCATAATCTTTTCTTTGTCTCTCACTAACTCATCTTCATCTTCCTTTCTCTCATCTACCACTAAGAGTTAGTGGGTACTGTAGAGAATATAAAAGGAAGAAGGAAGAAGCAAATGAAAGAGGTTGTCTTCATTTTTCTTCATACATCAAAAACTAGAGAGAGAAGTTAGAAAGAGAAAGAGTGAAGAAGAAGGGTTCTTCTTCATCTTCATCTTCTTCTTCTTTTCTAGGATTATTTGAGAAAGAACTTGGTATGTGTGAGATTGAATTCATCACTTGCTTCTTTCTTGTAATTGGGTAAAAAGATAGAGTGAGAAGTTAGAATGAGAAAGGAAAAGAAAAAGAGTTCTTCTTTATCATCTTCATCTTCTTCTACCTTTCTTTCCAGTTATTTGAGAAAAGAACTAATTACATGTTAATTAGCTCAGCAATTAAAGACCAAAACAATATAGATTCAATGATTTCCAAGGTGTGCAAGAGGAAGGCCATTGATTCACTTTGGCCAACTAGAGAGGATATCAAAGGCAACCTAAGTTCAAAGAAAGAGCTTGATTGGTTGAGTTCGCGTAAACGGACTAGAGACTTCACAATTGAGGAGTTACGGTTGAAGAATTGGAGAGTAGTTTATGCACTACAAGAGGTAATTATATTACCCATCCTATTCTTCTTCTTACTTGTGTGTTTGCATATAAATTTAGTTGATACTTGGTGGGTCTTTTGGGTTATATACTATCGGCGGTGCGAATTTTTCAAAATTTTAGAAATTCAAATTGCTCACGTTTTCGTTAGCCTTAGATTTGACCTATTTGATAAATTCTCTTCATAATAGATGTTTAGTCAATAATGACTCTTATTTCCATTTTTTTTTCCAGTAAAAAAACTCTCATACTATTTTTTGCTCTAAATATTATTATATCATTTGTTTGGTGTATACACCAAGTGTAGATAAAATTTATTCTTCAAATGCTATATTTTTTTTTAATAATTTTTATTTAATCATTCATAAAAAAAAAAAAAATCAACAAATTTTGTTAGATTTAGAGATTCATTTTTTCATTTCCTCAATCATAAGCTATTATATAAAATTTATTTTGAGATCTGCAAATTTTCTTGAGCATTAAGGAAATGAGATACTCGAATGAGTTTATTGTCCGATTGAGACATGTAAGGGCCTATTCGGTATTATTTTCTATTTTCTGTTTTTTAAAAACAAAAATAAGATTTTAAAAACCAGATTTTGTTGTTTTTGGTTTTCTATTTTCAAAATGTTTCTGGATAAATATTAAAGAAATAAAAAAATAAAAATTTTTTAAAAAATATTTTATAATACTTATTTTTTTGAAATTTAAAAAAAATAATTAAAAAAAAACCACAATGATATCAAATGCCTTCTAAATTTTCAATTTTAATTTAGAGTTAGTTTCACCTTCCTTTTGCTTGACTTATGTTTTACACCATTTACCTATTACTCGTTCTTGAAAAAGCTATAGAAAAGTCAAATTTAATGTAGTACTTATTTCGTTTAACAATAAGTATCGTTTTAGAAAAAAAAATTTATTTCAAATTATTTGTCGTTTTAAGAGTTCAATGCAGTATTTATTAGCTTTTTTTTCAGCTTTACCCTCATTTTAATTCCAATATTTCATATTTTTTTTATTTGGTGAGAGAAAATAAGGATATATTTATCCATATTAATTAAAATTTATATATATATATATATATATATATATTTGCCCGAACACTACTTGCGTATATTTAGTATGCTTAATGGAGGATGTTTAATGTTGCTTTCAAGTATAGAGGCATAGAGCTTTGTTTTAATCACTTATTAATACGTTTCAGCTGTCATAATTACAAAAATTTATTGAGGGTATAGTGGATGTGAGCTAAATGCCTACAGGCAATAGCTCCTTCGATAAAAACGATTTGTTTCTGTCCCTTTAACTGCTGCTTAAAGCATCTTTTATTAAACAAATTGCTTCAAACATATGCTCACACTGTTTTAAAATATCATCAGCACACACATTAAAAAAATTATTAAATTATTATAATTATAAAGTAAAATACTAAAATGTCTTTTTTTTTTTTTTAATTTTGATGTGAAAAAAAATTAATGTAAATGTTTAATAGAAAAATAATTTAAAAAGGGTAAAATTAAAAAAAAATAATAAAAACTTTATTGAAATTCTAAAATAACAAATATTTAAAAAAAAAATCTAAAATAAGTAATATTTTGAATCGGAAAGAGTTTAAAAGATACACAATCTAATCTAATTAATAAAACATAAAAAAAAAATAATTAAACAAATTATTTGTCAAGAGTGAAAATTATCATTTGTCCAGTAATGGTGACCCTCTAAAAGACGGGATCAGACAATCGCTCTTTAATATTTTTAAAAACCTTAATATATATTGAAAATGATCTAAATTTTATGAAAAATAATTTTCATCCTCCAAAATTTTTAAAAACATTTTATGCCACTCTAAAAATTAAGAAGAGGCTAGAATCCACGACATCTTTTTTAAATGAAAGGGAGGCTAATCAGCCTAAACAGACATTACATAACACACATTCTAGGAAATGACACACCCAATACATCTTGCATAAGCAGCTCTCTAAACTCACGGGGAGGATCAACTAGAAAATGACAACCAAAACCATAGCCAAAATCCATGTTAGCCAAGTAATCAGCACATCTATTTCCTTCACGGTGGATATGCATAAAGGAGACTTCCCATTCTTGCTGCAGGAGGCTTCTAATCTCCTGCGGACATCTTTGATGACCTCAGACACATAAAACAAGTCGTTATTTTGGAATTAATTAATTCAAATTAATCAATAAATTTAAATGAATTGCCAATTAATTAGTTTAGCATTGCGGGACTCATTTTTTATAAATTTAAGTAATAACAATTTAATTGTGAGTATAAAATGTACTATTTTTATACAGAATGTAATTCCCAGTGAATGAAAACTCCTATTTGCAGTGATAGAGAGAAGGTTAATTAATTTCTAGAGCTTTTTGTTTATTACATTATACATGTACAGTACTATTGGAGAGACTATATATATTAATTTGTTTTAAGAAAACGGATAGAAGCGTTGGTTCAAGGACACTTGCGTCTACCACCGTGAGTAGTCAAGTTGGCGTAGCAGGGGCAGGCCTCATGGTTACCGGAAGTTCCCGGAGGAACACAGTTGCACCGTGCACAGCATGTCCCACATGCCCTATGGCACAAACGTTGTCTCGATGCTAACTGGCACCTATAGCCGCAGGCGCTAACGCAGTCTAAAAATTTAATTAAAACAACCACGAACAACTAAATAAAGTAACTATTGATTTCATATATAGATCATGAAAAGGAATTGAAACTCAAAAAATGATTGGCGAACTCTCAACAGTTAAGTCAAATAATTATATGTTAATATGTACCAATTTTCTTTGGCACAGCACTCGCATCTAGACTTGTATTCTCCTGCTAGAAATTAAGTGGGAGTATCATGCAAAGAAAATAAATATATATTTATAAATAAATGATGACATTAAATTAAAAGTAGTTAAAAGAACGAAAAACAGGAGAGAGAAAAATAATTTAAATTAGAACAAAAACGTCACCGTTTGATCAGCTTTGATGAGAAGGAGAACGAAGAGAGACATGAAAAGCCAAGCGATGAAGGGTTTGGTGATGGCCATGGCTGTGAGCCTGTGACTAACTTGTTAGATTTTAATTGAAATTTTGGTGATGGGTTCGTTATTAATTTATATGTAAAAGTGTGGGTGAGAGACAGTAAGTAAAGAGAAGAGGACAATGCATGGCATGGGTTTGTAGTTTGTACGTGGAAGAAAGGGAACAATGGTAGCATGTGAATGTCGAGATTTGTCAAGAGCATATGAGGAGGATCATATGGGCTATGCCAATAATAAGCCTTTAAATGGGAAAACGACACATTTACGTCATATATTTTATCTCTACAACTCAAGAGAATGTATTTTAATTTGTAATCGAAACCCATTAGCATGCATTTTAAATACTGGCAAAATATATATTAGATTACATAATGAAATGATAAATTATATTAATGAGTTATGCAAATATTATATGGAATGTTTAGTTTATATATAGATATAATGAGTAGTTTATAGTTTGATTAAAGGAGAAAATGAAAGAGTTGTTTATGGAGGTATAGTTGGAATCTTGTTGAATCTGCACATAGGTGTTTGACTAATGCAAATGGGGTGGCTGCAATTGTTGAATTTTCTTTCTTTTAACTGATGCAAATAAAGTGACTGCTATTGTTGAATCTTATTTCTTCTTCTTTTCTTCTTTTCACACAAACAATATATAAAAGCCAACCTCATTCATGAATTTAGAGTTATATATATATATATGCACTTAATTAAGGGATGAAGATAAACTATGGTTAATTCTTATAAAATTAATGTTATAAAAAATCATTTCCATACATTAATTTATTTTCATTAAATAAAGATTCAAAATACTATTTTATTATTGTAAGTGAAATCTACCTAATTGTGAGGATAAGATATAGTATATATAATAATTTCCTTTTAAATTCTCTTATATATATTTCACACATTGTCGTGACAAAAATAAAAAATATCATTTTGAGCTAATCCGTAATTATATGGGTTTAGAGGGGGGTAAACACAAATTTTTAAAAGTAAAAATTGTCTGATATGAACGGTGGGCTTTTAGTATGATTCATAGGAAATGGGCAAATTCTAAGTTTTTAAGCCCACCTATAGAATGCAAAATTAATCAGAGAATAGAATTGAAAAATCCTTCCAAGGTTGTTGAAAAATGACCCCAAAGTCAATTTTAGCTGCCCAATAGTGGAATTATCACGGTCCACATAAAATTCTTGGCCATACATAAATACACTTTATTTACCTGAAATTAATCCTGTCCATCTACTCTCAACCTTTAATAATTATAAGATCATACTCGATGGATTCTGAATTTGAAACAAATATATATTATAATTTATAATAATTTTATATTTTATATTTTTAAAAAAAAATATTCAATACCCACTATACGTAATTCATTTTTACTCAATGTAAATGTAATATTAAATTTTTATATGTAGTTAAGTGAATCTTATATTTTAATTAATGAGTATTTATACACTTAATAATTTTTTTATTTTTTATATTTAAATATTTTAATTTTAATTTTAAATTTATATTGAAACAATATTTATTTCAAGTACAATTTAAAAAATTATTGTGAAATTTTATTGAGTTATTTTAAGAATAAATTTATAATTTTGTCATAAAAATCTAAACATATTATTAATTTATTTAAATACGATTAATTAGTAACAACTTAAATATTCAACTTAATTTACATGGTAACACCTTTATTTTTATTCTTTCCCCTCTTCTATTTTACACACAAACCGTCAACTTCATAGATACATATATAAAAGAAAAGCAAAATGAAATTATATCTAGAAAGGTTTCAAGGACACTTGCGTCTGCCACCATGGGTAGTCAAGCTGGCGTAGCAGGGGCAGACTTCATAATTACCGGCAGTTCCCGGTGGAACACACATGCAACGTGTACAGCAAGTCCCACACGCCCTCTTGCATAGGTGTGGCCTTGATGATAACTGGCACCTGGCAGTGCAAGCGCTTCCACAATCTGATTAAAAATATATATATATATATATATTAATTGATTTTCTTTTCACTAAAATATTATTTGACCATTTTCATCATATTTAGTTCATGTTAAATAAATTAAATTTAATTACCAATTGTCATCGGGGGAGAACTTGCTCCTAGGTTTGAGTCTTCTACCTGCACAAACCAAATGATATTTTTATTACATAAATTAAAAGTTTATTAAGGCCTCATGAAATTTAGTTTATAACAAGTAAAAAATCAAATAAGAAAATAAATAAGTACTTGATGATGATGATGATCAGCCTGAGCAAGATGGAGAAGAAGAAGAAGAGATATGATAAGCGAAGCAATGAGAAGCTTGGAGATGGCCATTCCTGAAAAGGCTACAATATTTATTGTTTGAAATCTAATGGAAACTGTAAGACTTTGGCGCACAGAATGGGAGAAAGGGAGTAGGTATTTATAGGCAGAGAATGAATTAGATGGATTGGAGAGTAATAATGAACAAAGAGGGTAGGTCATACCGATAGAGTGAGGAAAGCAAAAGTAGCACATATAATAATAATAATTACTTATTAGTGTTGAGTTGTCAGGAATAATCTGGAACGTATGTACTAAGAAAAGAGCAAATAGCATATTAGCCCACTTTTGTTATTGCTCGTTATCATTGATCACCGCACTTTGTTTTCTCCATTTCTCCTACGCGGAAATGCGACTCATCATCCATCAGTATTTCATTTCATTATATTAAAATTAAATTTCAATTATAATTCTTTTAACTTTGATGGGAATAAAAATATATGTTAAAGAAAATTGTGTGGATAGATCACAGATAAATATATATATATTTTTTGGCTCTTTTCAATTCGGAGAGTACTGTGAATGCACAGTTCAAACCTTTAAATAATTGTATCTTCCATTTTCACAAGCAAATCTGTCGGTACCAAACACAACTAGATTCCTGGGATCCATGCCGTCGAATGGACCCAATAAGTGGTTTGTTTTATATTATTACGTGTCTCACTAGCAAAGCAATGACATGGAGAGGAGAGTTTGAAATTTTTTTTTTTTCGATTTTTGGGAAAAATATAATAAATCATGCTTTATTTTTTTAAAAAAAGAAGAAACAGTAAAATTAAAAAAATTAAAAAAATAAAGTACTTCACTGCAATGCGAAACTAGTCCATAAAATAAAAGGTACTATTAAAATCGTCGAATTTAATTGTCACGGATTCATAGTGTGTCACCTACATTTTGTACTTCTCTCTTTACATAGTAATTAACATTTTAGAAGAAAAAGAATGTTTATCATTTGAATTATTTTTCATGAAATTTATAAGATTTTCTTTAAAATAAATCAATACCAAAGAAAATGATAATTAAATCATTGGATTAATAATTCAATATTTATTGTTGTTAGTAGTTACTTTTTTAAAAATCTAGAGTCATGTATATTTTCAAATCAATTTTTTTTTTCTTCCAAACTAATTTAAACGTACGCTCCCACATTCAATTTATATATTAAAAAGTTACCTCTTTAGTATACATTAAAAAGTTACCTCTTAATAATGAAGATGAATAAACTATTTTACTAATAAGTTAATTCTTAAAATTGTAATCAATTATTAAAAAAGGTAAAAATTCTAATTAATTGTAAGTTTAAAACACCAAATAATTCAATATTTGCTACTTCAATCTTTGTCTAATTAAATACTATAAATAATAATCAAATTTAAAACAAATTCTAGATAGAGTGTAGCAGAGATAATTAAATGAATTGATGGAGAATAATCCTTGTGAGTCGTGAGAAGCTCCCTGAAGTGATAATTAGGCCAGCTGGACAAAGTTTAGAGCACAGCTGTAATGTGCGTAGAATTGGTATTAGGTAGATAAAAGAATCATAAAATAAAGATGGATAGGTCCCTATATTTATGTTATTCGAGCTCTAACTTTGTCTTGATACCAAATGATGATCGATCTTTGTATAAGCTTCACTGAATAATGATAAAACCTAGTGGGCCTTCCAATTATGTTTGCCACTATCATTACATTACTCAAATTTTAGTTCTCTCGCAACTCCTTTTAAATTTACATTGCAAATTTCATTTTTATATTTATTTTTTGTCTATATTAATGAATGTGAATTTAATTTATAATATATAGTTTATAACAATTTATCAATTTTTTTATAAAATAAATTTGTGATGTTTAATGGAGATAACATTCATGTAAAATGTAAAAAAAATATTATTACAAAATTAAATAATTATTACAATTTAAATTAATCCTACACTCCAAAATAAATACTCGATTATCAAGTTTTAGTGTTAAGATAAATTGAACATTGTTTTGTCAACCGAACCAATGAAGTAGAACCATGCATCTTATTTGGATTGAGACTGCAAAAGTTTCAATAATGAACTCTTATCATCATGGAGTAGATGAGACTTAACCATCAAGTTTGGAAAATAAAGTAAACTTCTATTGCACCTATCTATCTAATTAAGACCTACTAATTATTATTTAACATCAAGGACTCTGAATTAAAAAAATAATAATCCTAATGCAATTGCGTCTGATATAATAAGAGTAATTATATGATTTTTTTATACAATTTATGACGTAAACTAAGGACAATTATTGTTATTTATTTTTTACTATATAATATGTTCAAATTATATTGATTTACGTCAAATTTTTTTGACACAACTTACGTCACCTAATATTATAAAAAAAAATGGTAATAATAATTAATACAATAAATGTGCAACCGTGAACTAGAATTATCATAGGCTTTCAAAATGATTTTTAATAAAAAAAAAAAAAAAAATCTAATGCTACCCTGTCAGGTTATTAACGTTTTAAACAATTTTTTAATTGGTTAATTATACCCCATATAAACATGTCTGTAAGGCTTAATTATGAAATTCTTTATAAGGCTATATGATAATTATTAAAACAATATGTAAGAAAGTGCAATGTTTCCATCCATGCAACTGCACCAGCACCAATAATTTAACACTTGGAATAGATAAGCATTGAAATTCTTTTGGTGGCTAACCTCGAAATTTCTCTCTCTCTCTCTCTTTTTTTTTTTTTTTTTTTTTTTTTGGCTTCTGGCTTGTTTGGTTGTTTAGAAGAAAACAAAAGAGATTAGGAGACCATGCATGCATTTTGTCCCTTTATCCAGATTTGACCTCACGGATGTGTTTTGATGTGAATCGCACAGTTAATGGATGATTATAGTCTGCCTATTTATTCATTTTTCAACTTAAAATCAACAGTTGTGTATTCAAGTTTTCAAAATTTAAATTTTTAGTTGAAAATTAAATAATAAAAAAATATATCAATCCATCTATTTTGTTTGTTCTTTCTTATCAAAATTATTATAATTGAATAGCTGAATTTAATGTATATTTATAAATTATAAAGTGGCTCAGACTTGCAAATAAAAATGAAATGAAATTATATCACAGTTATAAAGTTTGAAGGCGAATAGACTTAGTGAAAATAAGCAAGAAGACCAACTCAAGATTTATTTTTTTCCCCTATCATTAATTAATTATTATAATCTTTGGGACAATTTTTTACCTAATTTCGATGCCCTTGCTGCCTTTCCTCATTTGGCTGGATGGTCACTCTGAATTTGCAACTCATTAATTAAGTCATAAATATCTTCTTTTTGATTGGTGTAGCCATTTCGAAATTGACTTCAAAATAGTTTTATTTTGATTTCATATCATGTAACCAGAAATCTGTAGTACTATCATATGAGCAGCGAATGGAAAATATTTGGACTTGCCTACCCCGTAAATGTATCACATAAATAGTTACATTTAGAAAAATTAATAGAAGTAACCTAGTTACTATTAAGCATCTGTAAATTCTTATAATTTTTTTTTTAAACAATTAGAGCTACGTACTTTTATATCAAATTACGTCTCAATTGAAATTAAAATTTCTCACACAGACAAATTTAAGGGTGTATTCCTCTGTGCTTGATATGTATATTCACAAATTATTTTTTGAATAAAAGTAAAAATTTAATTTAATATATATATTTTTTTTACTTTTATTCTCTTTTTAGTGTCCCTTCATTAAAATGAATTCTCATGTGTATTATGATAAATTTAAAATGTGAAATCAATTGAATTTCATATAATTTATATTTGGAATAAATTTAAGATTCAATTAAATGTGATAATGGTCTAAATTGCCCTTAAAATAGATAAAAAGAGAAAGGAGAAGATAAGAGTGAGAAAAGAAAAAAGGAGCTAGGTAATAAAAAAAGAAAAAGAAATAGAGAGGTGAAGAGAGGACGAGAAGGTAGAGAGATAAATATAAAAAACTAAAATTTCTATTCAATTTTGTAGAATTCACTTGATGCGAAGCGGAGGGTTAAAATTATATTTGACCAATTTTTCATCAAGTCAAACCAATTAAACTAGTTCAATTTTAGAAAGAGTACTTAATAAAATCCTATTTTGAAGTAATATAAGTCCATGAACACTTTATAATATGCACTCATTAGGTTAATTTCACTCATGATCCTTCAATTTTCGACCAACTCATTTTATCGTTCTCCAACTCATAAGTCTTTTTTAAAAATTCTCCAATTATCACTAACAATCACTTAAATATCCCTAAGACTAACTTCCATCATAATTCAAAAAACAAGATCATATGGCCTTGTTACCTAAATATTTTTAAATACCAAATAATCCACATCAGTTTATCTACAACTCTCCATATTCTCACTCCACGCGTGAAGTATTTATGTCTCTCTTAAATTATTATGCCCGTTAGTAATTAATATTCATTTTCAGTTTCACAACTCTCTTCTTATCTTCTCTAATTTAGTCACTTTCACTTTGTAACCTAAATATTCTTTCGCAATCTATTGTCAAGAAAGTAAGAATATTTTTTATAGTGTGTGAAAGTAGGTTTTGGGTTGGAATTTTTGCTGCTCATTTTACTATTATTGAGTTGGGAAAAATTAAAAAAGATCTCTGTCAACCAGGACAAAATAAAAAGTCAAATTCTAAAGACCTTGTTGGACAAAACGTGAGTGTGAACCAGACAAAGGCTTGATGAGGACACAATAACCAGGTATGAAAGATTAAAAAACTGAAATTTTCTTTGTCAGGTTCAATTAATATGCGAATCTTTACCGTATGATGTTGATTGGTTTGAATAGTTGTTTAATGGATTTTGGGGAATAGGAATAGGGTTTATCCTATTTATCATGATTTTTCAGGGCAATTAGAGATATTAGAGTTATGAAAATGTTTAATTGAAGTGGGGTTATGAAAAATGTTTAGTTGAACTGTAAAACTACAACATTCAAAGAAGTACTGAGACTTGGTTAAGATGAACATTTATTATTGTACTCATAATTAAGCTACTGTGACCAGTATTATGATTGAGTAAATTTATACGAACATTTAGTTCTATAAAAATAAAAATAAAAATAAAAATAAAAAAGGACCATGAATGATAGATTAAAAGGTTAAGGGTTAATGTTGTTAGAAGTTAGAACCAAAGCAACGAGGTGCACCTGGTGGTGAGATCGGTGACGTCGACGGTCACCGGAGGCAACCACACATGGCAACAGAAGTGGTGATTACTGACATCAATGATGGTTTCTTTTGGGTAAGCTTTAATTGATTTATTGCAATATGTTATGTTAGAATTGCTGTGATCGAGTTAATATGATAGTTTGAATTAAATTGAGGCCTTTGAGTTTGATGTTTATTTAGAATTAAGATTCAGGCTTCAAGTTACTTTTTGTTAGGTCTAAAATTTGTTAAGTATGTTCTTGTGGGTAATCTCTAGATCTTATAATTTTTATTAGTGTTCCAGTGTTAGTTTAACATATGTGTGAGACAACTCTATTAGTCTATTATGTATTACACATGATCTTGCCGTTTGGATTCTGACGGTAGTTAATCTTAGGGTTATTTAAGTAAAGTGACTATTACTGATAATTGGAGAATTTAAAAAAAAAAGAAAATTAAAAGATCACAAGTGAAATTAACTCCTAGAACTTGTAAAAAGTGAAATTAACTCCTAGAACTTGTAAATTACCAAATAAAGGTTATCTATCATTTGGGACGTGGTTTTTGCTTTTCTAGAGAAAACCAACCAGCGCCTAGATTAAAAAAAAAAAAAAAAAAAATTAGTAGCTTAAAGACGATACAGATTGTCACAGAACCATATCTCACAGATGAACTAAAACAGTCTGAATTCATCATCTGTTGAATACTAAAGGTACCACTACACTGTTACTCTGGTTATGGTAAACTAATTCTATTAAATTATTAGATTATGAGAATACCAAAATCCAATGCACCCCAAATTTTACAGTTCACCTACTACAACAAACTCTAATTGGCTGCAAAGGAGAACGTGTACAAACTATCCCAAGTGCCCCCCACAGATGCTTGAAAAGCAATAAACTATATTTCGCCATCAATCTGTGGATCCACTTATGCACATTGAATTGGCTTACACCACTCCTGAGGGGAGACGTAGAACAAGTTGTCCGCCGACCAGACTGAAAACAGCCAATCATATTTTAGAAAGAGCATAACAATATTCACAAACAACATATTGAAAAATGAGTGTCCGTTAAGTATTAAAACCCACCTTTTAACATAATAGTAGCAAAAATCAGCAAGAATGAATGTTTGGACAATTTCAGAAAGGAGGACCATAGGAGGCCACAATCCATAGCCTAGTGCTGTCAAAAGGCGTCCTCTAGTATCCAATACCTGTATGAAGAAAGAAAATGCACATCAACAATATGCCAGCTTGATCAACATTTGCATGACCATACACATTTTTTGTTTGTCACAGACAGGCAGAAGATTAATGCATGCATCTGGGCCACCAACGAGGGTAGATTTCATCACCAAAAGTTGCAGTACACAAACATTTATAACTGTACCAAACATTTTCATGAACAAATTTAAAGCTCTTTATGCAAGTTGTCCAACTATGGATGCTGTGCTAACAGGTGTCTAAAAGTAATTGTTCATGGGTAGACAATGGATGGCTGGTGGACAGAGTTCAATCTACTATAGAATTCAGACTTAATGATATTTGTTGCAAGGGAATTTAAAGAATTGTAAGCTGCATTATCACACCTGGAGCACCCAATGTGCACAACTCAAGAACCTTGCAACTCCAAGTGCAAATACATAATGTGCTGTGAAAGGTTCAACAATCTGAAATCAGACAAAAGAAAAATGAGCATAAGTAGGCCATCTACACATTAAAGAATAAATAAACAGGTGTTCAAAGGGACATCAGTTATGAAGAGAATTTGCATAACCATCATGTAATATGTGCAACTTATTCTTTGTATAAGCACTGATGCACCATCATCCAGTGCAAAAAGGCAATATGCATGCATATGTTACACTCAATCATACCTTTGTATTCTGCATGACCCGAAGCTGAGGCAATACTGAAACAGCTTCTAGATAAACACAGAAAGCCCAGCAAATCCTGTTAAATATATGATGCTGTGTTGTTGGATGAATAACCAAAGATAGCACAGCACAAGGTATCACCTGCATTGAAGACAAAAAGATAATAATAAGACCCAAGAAAAAAAAAAAAAAAAAAGCAGATGGCAAATAAAAATAAGAAGAATTGAAACTGCATTATACTAGCCAGTACTGCTTTTTTTGGTGGGCTTAGAATACAAAAGTCTAAGCAGAAATCCTCCAAATTGGTGGTAACACCAGAATCAAATCAAGAATTATTATTAGTAGTAATGCTAAAATTAAATTGATAGCAAACCAAATAATTCATATAGCATGCTGGCCCTTTTGTTGACATAGATTAATGATCAAGTCTCAACCCAGGAGGCCTTAGTTTAGGCTCACTAAAGAGACAGAAAGCACAACTAATTTGTAAAGCTTACTGGGGAAAATTAAAGTTAGGGATGTTCAACCAATAGGCTAGAAGTAATCAAACCAATAATAATACCAAAGTTAATTTACAAGCTAAATTATGACACCGCATAATCAATTCTCCTTCTAATTTCTACTTAAGGTAATAAGCAAATACCATACAACTGCAAGTGAAAAATTTTCCAAGACCATGTATGTCCATAAAAATTTTGAGACAGTGAGAGAGAGAGAAAAAAAAAAAAAAAACTTGTGCCAATACAGTTGCTCAGAAAATGTAAGGAATGTCTTACACCCCATGCAATTCCTGATTAAAACATCTGCTACCTACTTGTTTGAGCTCAAATGTGTAGTCAATATGTTCTATAAATTCTTTTTTTCTACAGGGAAATGCATGCCAATAACTCTATTCAATGAAGGAAAAAAGTTAATTTCCTTTTTTCAGCATGTCTCTGAAGTCTGAATTCCTAAACAGCACTCAACTGCACACTGGAATAACCATGTACCTCCAACAAGGAGCAAAAAAATCCAAAACAATATAACATAAAGTCATGTTTTGTGAAATGAAATCAAAATATGCAACAGTATTGTCAACTTCAGAACAGAGTACATTTTTTTAGACAGAATTCCATGTAATTATTCAGTCAATCAGAGCTAAAGGTGAACAAGTTATAAAAACAAAAAGCCTCACCACATAGTAAATTGCGAAGTTGTCTTTGTCATCCATGTAGCTCGACCTCAATTTGAAGCGAATCATATAAATTACCCATAGGGTTGTCAGTAATGTAGCTGAATCAAGTAGCGTATGTATGTCATATTCCATGACAAAACTGCAATAGAGTCTAACAGCTAAAAACATAGCCGTCAGCTCCTGTGATTTCAATGAAAGTCCTGCAAAGAACTAAAATTTGTGAACCCTTAAAGAACTAATTTCAGAGGTAGTTACAACCAGTGACAAGATTTATCACCCAAACTAGGCCAGAAAGTGATGTTACAGCAAAATATTATGAAAGATTGAAAAAGCTTCTACTAAATAAACATTTTGATCAACAACCAAACTCTTATTTCTAGTCTTTAATTTTAGGTTCCATAATCAGTCAGGCTTAAATATTCAAAACAAGGTAAATGTTTCAGGTGATGTAGAAATTATCCCTAACCTTCAAAATTGAATCGCATTCCACTCATAATAGCGAATAAAAAAAGCTCTAATAACTCTAAGAACAACCGAAAGAGCTAATTTTACTGGAATAGATAAAAAAAAAAACCTAGAAAAACGAAAACCCATTAAACCAACCCAGAAAATTAAGAATTGGAAACTCTAGAAAAGAGAAGATATATAATAGCATTAGTTTAAATACCGGCACAAGTCTTCTCCTTCATGAGCTTGTAGATTAGGACAGAGATTCCAATGGCATGAACAGCCTCAGCAGCAACAAAGAGGTTATCGTGATCGTGAACCACCATTCGAAGAAAAACCAAAGCTGCCATCCCCGAAACAACGGCTAAAAAAGCCTTGATCTTGGGCGGTTGCCTCCGTATCCATGAGGCCGCAGCGTGAATCGGCCTCTTGGTCGCCTTCATCTTTGCTACCTTATCTCTATCTTCTACTTGTATGAGTGAGTTGCAGAGTCCAGTTGAAGATAAGAAAGCAAGGTAGGTAATTGATGATTACAGATCCGTGTTGATGAGCAAAGAGGAGGTACTCAGGAGAGAGATGACAACACAAGGACTTGGAATTAAAGTGAGTTGAATTGGGAAATGGTAACACGTGTAGTTGAGCAGAATTGGGTAAGAGGTAGAAGGAGTTTGATATTTGGGCTGTTATAATAATGGGTAAGGCTGTTCAACCACCATCACCATTGTTGGATAGTGCAGAGCCCACTTCGAATTTTGCAGAATTTTCATATTTTTTTTATTTTTTTTTTTAACTTATACAGCAGAATATTCCCTAAAAAAACACTTAATAAGGTAGATATGTGCTGACATGCCATAATCCTAGTGGTTGCTTAATTAATAATTAGTCCAACCGCCTATAAATAAATAAAAGTGTATTTTTCATTTTTCTTTCATAAATAAAGTGTATTTTTATGAACCGAATCATATATACAATCTAAATTTGATTTTTAAATTGTATAACCTTTATGTCCTTCAATTTGTTTTTAATGAAAAAACTTTCAATTTCTAAAAATTTAAATGGCAGGAGAGTAATAAGAACTGCAATATAATAATATGGCATATAGAAAATGAGGCATATATATAACATAAATAAAATTATATCGAGTTTGATTTTTTTTTTTTTTTTTTTTTTAATATTGAGAGAGAGGAGAATCGATTATTGGTTTATTGTTTAGGAAAATATGCACTTACCGCTACATTAAGTCTCGGTATGCATATTGAATTTGAATTTGAATTAGTGTGAAATTAACTAAAAAAAATAAAAACCTTATAATTGACTTTCAAATAAAACAAAAAAAAAATTAAATTAAATGTATTTGTGCACTTGGAGTAGGGCAACGCCACTGAGAAATTGAATATAGTAACCAAATTGGAGCACATAGTCATATCTAGTTCTTAAAAATTCAATTCCCTTGCAACTGCAAAATTTTTAGGTTTCTGTTTTTGGCAAGGCAGTGTTTATATATATTGAATCTGTAAAAAGATATCAGGAACTTAAAAGCTGCTATCATAAATCAGCTTGAATGATCTGTGCATAAAATTTCCATTTATGTATTTGAAGATCTAATAACCAATTTAACAATGTTTAAATGTAGATAACAAATGGATATATATATATATATTATATTAATGTCAACAAGTCCATGAAGTGGATCTTTTGACTAGGGGTTTCATTTGCTTGTCTTCCTCAAGTGATATCATGCCCAGATGAGATGGATCTTCTATCATCATTTTAGCCACCAAGTACCCCGCAATGGACCATGTTTGGAATTTGCGTGCCTGCTTTCCAACAAATCGACCAAGTTTCCCATCATAATATTCAGGCCAATGGTCCTTTGACAATCTTGTTTCAGCAAGTTCAATGGCACGCCTTGCAATTTGTGGACGGCCAGTTTTAATACAGGCTGCAGTTAGGAGCCACAAAAGCACTGTATGGAAACAGAAAACACATTCAGTAGTTTAAAAGTAGTGACTTCAATTGAAATGTCAAGAAAAATATTCAGTAACTAACCTGGCCAAGATCCTCCATTGTGGTAACTCCATCTAGTATTTTTTGGATCACAGCCAGTCACAATCCGCCATTCATAACTTTCTATAGCTGGATAACAAATCTTCAGTGGCATTTCTCCTACCAATTCTTCCCAACGTGATTCAATCAGATCCATTATTGCTGCAGCTTGTTCTGGAGTTGCCAGAGATGACAAAATAGATACACAATTACCTAAGCAGAACCATCGAAAATCCATTTTTGCTGGACTCACATTTCCAATGAAATACCCACCACGAGTTGGCATGAAATCAAATACCCAATCTGGAAGAGAATCAGGCATGACATTGAACTTGTTAACTGCAGTATGAGAGTACTCCTCTGTTTTATATCTATATATGTCATTAAGCTGCTTCAAGTCTAGCCAAAAATAACTTCGCATGTGGTAGCTTAAAGCATGAAGGCGTGTAACTATCCGATCAATAAATTCCTTCCCCTCATCATCATGCTTAAGTAAAATCAAAGCACACCTTAAAGCCATAAAGAAGAGAGCTTGTATCTCAATAGGATATCCATATACACCCTGAATCAAAACACAAATTAATTTTAATTTGCTTTATACTTTTAGAAAAGGACAATAATACATGTATAAATCACAAAGATTTTATACCATTCTACGGTCAACCATACAGCATCCATCAGCACAAAGCAGGGTTGGGAACGTGTCAAAGCCTTCTGATAGACACAAAGTGAGGATAAGGCGCATACCCCTTTGGCAATCAGGCCTCTCAGCCAAAGAAGAATCCCCTGTAGACTTTGTATATGCACGAAGCAATATAATCCACCAAAACCCAGAATCAACAGGAGCAACTCTTCCAATTGCACTCTCACCAAAGTCTGCAATTAGAGTTTCAATGTTCTTTTCAGGTTTATGAATCACTTTAAAACTTGCTGGCATCACTCCTTCTCCCAGCTTAAACTGGTCTATTCTTTTCTCCCAAGATTGTAAGTGAAGAGTTTTTAAGATAAAATTCTTGACCACTTCATGTTCCCCGTTCATCAAGAAAGCTAAGGCACTCGGGACAAAATCTCTGACAAATACCTGCAAGGCAGAGCAAGATTAATGTGGCTGAATCATTAATAGCACAATACGGTCTATAAATAATCAAAATGGACTAATGAGCTTTCAATCAGTGATAGTAAAGTTTTCTTTGAAATTATGAGATTGCAGGTATGAATCCTAGCTGATACTTAATGGACCCCCATAAGTGCTGCTATCAGTAATCCAATTAACTTCTACTCCTTGGTACTGAATTTAGTGTAAGTTTGAACTCCAGTCAAATTAACCCAAAAAAGTAAAAATCAAAAGGAGGGATTCACCTGATCATAGTTGAGTTCTTCCACAGAATGGTCCAGTGCGGCAATAGTTCCAACAGGTTGTCTACGGTAGTAAACCAAGGAGCGCCTCAATGATTCCCAAGCTTCAGCAACCATGGGGTGTGACTCAAAATGACAGCTTGATAATGGTGTATTATAACCAGACCTTCTTCCTGGCGGAGACCCATTTTCAAGATGGTTTCTATAAATAAGACGAGGTGATAAAGTAATTGAAAGTTCACTATTAAATGACTTTTCATCAAATGATCTTTTTCTTTCTACAATAATAGGTTTTGGTCTCTCCAATAATTTTAAAATGTCAGAATCTTCAATTTCAAATATAGAGCTAGTTGTCTCCAAGCATTTTACATTTCCATTATGAGACACATCCATGGCAGAAATTCTTGATAAGAAATTAAAACTGCCAAAATCAATTCAAGAGTATAATTAATAATCTTCATTTGATCCTTTTATGCAGAAAAATTAAACTTAGAGATTACAGAACCATGTAAAAAGGAAAAAAACAAACCTAGGAAGCGCCGAGAGCGTGCAAGAAGAAATCTACACCACCTTTGTGAGCAACGACAAATGAAATGAACATGCTTTATCCATGTCCGTGACAGTAGGTGAAATTAACTAGCCGTGACGCTACTGGCTATTGCCAGTTATAAAGCAACAATGACTGGTTGAACTGGTTAAAGAGAGAAGGGTTTAGATGACGTGGATATCCTTGAAAAATCCGATGGTGGCTTGGGATGTTCTCCCATGGCTTTGTCTTGTTAAATTCCAACCATAAAAATGGTAAAAACATGATTTCTACCGTCTGTCTTAAACAATTTTCACATTTATAGACTGTAAAAATGTGGTTTCTTCGTTGTAAACGATCTTCGCGGCGTCTAGTGATTTGGTTTTCAAGGTCTACTGAGGATCTCTGTCCGACACGTGCGTACATATTTAGAGTCAATTTTGGTAAAGGCTGCTTAAGGCCTACTTTTAATAAGGGCCGTATGCCTCCCATGTGATGGGAACTCCAAAGATTGTATCTTTGGAAGTTTCTGTAATAGAAAACCAAATTCATCTTTGTAAAGCACACCCTTTTTGAACTTTAATTAAATCATGGGAACTAATGGAAAGAGATAGTCAACAACTTTGGGTGATTTTCTTCTCCTGGACACAATTTAAACAAGGGCTTTGTATATAAATACACAAAATATATATATATATATATATATATATATATATATATACACTTATTAAATTTTTTATTTCAAAAAATATCCTATTTTTAAAAATATATTATAAATATATTAAAGGTATATCACATATATTTCATAAGTATAAAAAAAAAATAACATTTTTAAAAATTAAAATAAAAAAATATTTTAAAAAAAAATAAAATGCATTCGATGTAATTTTCTCTTTATTTAAAAGCACAAATTTTAGTTAAAACATCAGAAGGGATTTTGCAATTCATTCAGCAATGGAATATTCTTTTTTTTTTTTTTTATTTATTAATTTGACTTTGCTGAAACTTCAACTCGAGATTTCTCGAGTCTCAACTACAATCATTATTGGAATTTGCCCGTAAGTAGGACAATAGCTAAGAATTCGATAAAATTATGGATGGTTGTGAAGACTTTAAGGCCCAGTGGCTGTTTTGAGTGTTGCGTAATTGCTTGGTAGTGAAATGAACTTTCACCATCCCATCTTGGGCGTCTTTTTAGGAAAGCCTATTTAATAACAAAAGTTTAAGCCCAAAACTTACGAGAAAGGCATGTCCACAAAGCAAGCTTGTTAAAGCCCATATTTTGTTTTATTTTGAAATATACGCGCACACGTGACCGTCGAACACTCCCTCTTACCATTTTCAACTTACAACGGTCCAATTTTGATCTTGCTCACTGAAAACCCTAAAGTCTCCAACTTTCTGTGTTTCTCTTCTTCTTCTTCTTGTAAAATTCGCAATGGGTACTGCAAAACGATCTAAACAAGATAAATTACTTGACAGCCTTGTTAAATTGATCAAGAACCAGCAAGAACAGCTTAAAACTCTCGTCGACAACAACAAAATCCTTCAAGATCGCGTAAAGATACTAAATGAACGGTGGGTCTCTGACGTTCGTTTCTACCAAGATAATATCTCTCAGGTTAGCCAAATCGACATTGAAATTTCGGTTACTTCAGCAATTATGGTTTTAATAATATTTAAATTTGGGGCTTTTTTGTCTGTAATTTGTTCTATAGATGAAGGACGCTTTGGTAGAGAAAGACATGGCTTGCTTGCTTGAGGCCGCAAAATCTGATTTGATGATTGGATTAAAGGAAAGAGAGACTTCTATTCAGAAATTGAAATTAGGTCAGCTTTTTTTGTTCTTTCTTTTTTTTGAAATACATGTTATCGGATACATAAGCATATTTGATTTTAATATTTTATTTGCGTGTTATTAATGCTGAGAAAGGGAGAGAGAGAATCTTAGTGCCTTGGAAAATTTTGGGATCTTGAGTTTCCTTTTCAATGATATATCAGAAATCAAACGTTAGGGAAATTAAATTTTGAATGGAAAGATTTCTTTTTTATGTTCGATGATCTTTGGTGCTGGTAAACAGAAAAGGGTCTGTGGAGCAGAACAGACCCAGTCCAGTTTTTGGACTTGCCGTGGATATGGGAGCTTAGTTATACTTAGTGCTGCCAAACTTCCACATTATCAAAGGATTAAGAGTAGAACTTGCTCTCAGGAATTTACTGTAAACACCCACTTTACATCTTCTTTTGCACCATCTTTCCCTCCTTCAGTCTCTTGGATTGGGTTGTCACTATCTATAGAATACAATACTAGCATAAAGGTTATGGTGCTAACATGAATTGAAGTAATTTTAGATTAGCATTTTTATTCATTACCCATTATTGATAGGTGGTGCACTTTCATAAAGATAGGTTATTAGTAGCATACTTTGTACATGTGGTTTTGAAACAGATGTTTACATGCTTCATTGCTTTCCTTTTCCAAATTGCAGAGCAAACAGAAGATGAATTGACAGATTTCAGAGCTGGTTTTGACTACCTCTCTAGTATCCTCGATGTATGTTCCATTACATTTTCTGGAAGTCCTTTATGGGATTTTCCTTTTAATATGCAATTCTGAGATTTTCATATTTCATTCTTCTCAGAAAAATTCCAAGGAAACTGACACAAGAAAGGAAGGAGGTAGATGTGGTGATTTAAAATCTACTGGTTCTAAAAGGTTGGATAATGAAGTAAAAAGGCTAAAGCTTGAATATGAGAAGCTTGCTTCTGAAAAGCAGTCAGAGATATCTGCACTACTGAAAGAGAAAGGTTTTGTATGGCATCAGTATAATGTTCTAGAGAGCAGTCTCGCTGATAAATTGAAGAGTAAGCAAGCTGAGGTTGACCAGACAAATGAGAAGTTGGCAAAAGTTCTTTCCAGTGTGGAGCTGCTTCAGTCCTCTAATAGCAAGAAGGATGAAATGATTGAAGAACTGAAAGCTAAATTGACTGAGGTAGAGGCTGACAGAAATAAAGGGAAGGAAGAAATTTCCAGACTCTCCCAGGTGTTGGAATCATTGAGGAAATCCAGAAGTGCTCAAGTTACACCTGCTCCAAGACATGGCAACGAAGGAGCTAAAGGTTCCATTTGTGCAGTCAAAAGCAGTGGCAGAAAAGGAAGCAAAACTGTCGTGAAGAAAGAATTGTCGCCAGTAAAAGTTGTTCCCAAGAAGGATGCTGCAAAGGTACTTATAATAATTAAATATTATGAAGGCTTTAACTTTGTTAAATTTCCTTCAATGAAACAGTGTACGAGGTCCTTGTTGTGTAGAAGATCGCCAAAGCATAAAAAGGAAGAAAAATTGCTGACTTTGAAAGTTTTTGAGTTCTAATATTTGCATCATCATTCTGATTTGTCCATAGAATACATGCTTGAATTCAAGAACATTGATATTATCTCTTTGATCTGTATGCTTATTCTACTTTGCTTCTTTCTGATGATTAGGGTAGCAGAAGTTTGAAGAGAAAAGGGGACGAAGTTATTACCATTTTAGAGACTCCAAAATTGTTCACAACTGCCTTCAAAGTCCCCAAATTGAAGACCCCATCTACTATCACATCATCCCTCCACACCCTTATTTAACCTGTCAGTTAAAACAGAGTAGCTTCTTCTAGGTGTAATTGTTTATTGAGCTTCTGTACTGGCTTTGTATTTCTCACTCCTCCTGCATTTTGTTGTAAAGTATGTAATTACCAAACCTTGGAGCAAAGTATGCTTTCATTTAACCTTATTAGGCAGTGTAATATATCTGTAGTTTTTGGGAGTTGTCCTTGTATAGAGTTCATTCTTATATGTTGTTGTTAAAGTCATGTCAGCATGAAGAATCTCTTGAAAAGATTGGAGATTATGTAGCGGCCCTCTCAAGCACTGGTCCTTGTCTCTGACCTTCCAGGCAGCCAAGTTTTTATTTTCTTCCTAAACTATTGACATGGTCTAGCAGTACAAGTGTTACTGTTTGTGGATTAGCTGTTGTTATTTCTATCATCTGCAACTTTGTAATGCTTCCAGTTTTATATTTGTTTGAGACATTTAGCATGTTCCTTGACAGTTTCAGATTTACTAAGCACTACCGAGTATGACTGATTTGCTTATTTTTTTTTTATTCTGTTGTCATTGCAATAATCTATTGGCTTCCTTCTGAATCTTTAAATTCTTCATCAAATATAATTTACTGCGAAATCTCATAAAAGCTTTTTGCACTTCTGTTTTTTTTTTTTGGATCCTGAGAAGTACTAGGGTTAAGGGCCTTTAAATTTTTAACCTAATCTTTAATTTATATCATTCTCTATCAACATAGAAAGTTTTTCCCATTCTTTGCCCTTTAAATTAAAAACCGTTTGTTAAAAATGCATAGCCTCTCCATCACAAAAAAAACTTTCTGGCAAAAATAACACAATGATCAGGCATCAAAAGAGAAGAAGAATGAAGAACTTGTTCTGTACATAATTATATGAAGAACTAATAATTAATCAGACCTCCATACAATTGGAGACCAAACCGACCGCAAAGATGACTGGTAAGAAACCATCACCAGAAGCACCACCACCAACACCACCACACCCCAAGGCAAGTCCCAGCTTCGACGAACCGTACCATACCCTGCTTTTGTAGCAGGAAGAAAGAAACTCTCGCTCTTGGATACAAACTGAGCAAGAAAGATCAATAGCACAGGCAAGAACAAGAGAAACAACTTGAAATTGATGACTGTATGCTGCATCTGGTACTTGACGTTAAAATAGGATGATATAGATAAGAGAAGGAAAATTATCAAGAAAATGGCAAGTAAGGGAAAAGGAGGTGGTGAGATAGAGGCTAAAGTATGCTCTGTCCATCCTTGCTTCCATGCTGGACCCCTTCTCTCCCGCCATAACCAACCCATCTCTTTCTCTTTCTGCTGCTTTTCTTACTCTGTATTTGTCCTCCAATAAAGGGTTTATATAGGAGAATTAATGGGTTGAACTTTGAAGGAGATGTTGGATCACTTTAGCATAAATTCTGGGGTTTTGATTCTATCTCCAACCGATCCAACTTTTGGACTTATGCTCTATGAGTTGGAGAAGGAACATATTCCACCTCTAGCATGCAGCCCAGATGGAAGATTTTGGTTGCTTTTGGAGGTGGCAAATCTTGTAATTGGATAATAAATAATGAGATATGAATAGCGGTAATAGAGTACTTGAATTGTTTTATCTCAGAACTTAACAATGAGCAGTGACACTTATTTATTAAAATGAGCAAGAATAGAATTATGTCACAAAATAAAAAAATTTAAGGTTTTTACTTTTTTTTGGCATTCCAAATACTCCTTATTCTTACTCGTTTTCAAAATATGGAGTCAAAATCATTTTAACTTCCACCAGAAGCTCCCTTATTTAGGCTCCTTCCCCAAAATTTTCAAGGAGCAACTCTATGGCTGCTCACATCACATCTAAGTTGTGAAAAAGTAGTTCCTAACTTTTTTTTTTTTTTTTTTTTTTTTAGTTTTTCTTTCTTATTTTTCTTTTCTTCTCTCTCTTTATTAATTTTTTCTTAAATAATTTTATTAATAAAAAAATAAATTAAGAATGGAATAAATAGTATTATTAGACTATGCACAATTTTCAAAATAAATTAAAATAGAGAATTAAATTATTTATAATATAATAAGGAATTAGAGCATCCCCAACAATAATCCATTTTTACTCTCTATTCTATTATAAATTATTCAACTTCTTATTTTAACTTATCTTGAAAAATACGCATACTCTAACAACACTATTTATTTCACTCCATATTTTATTTTTTTTATTAATAAATCTACAATTCTATTTCTTTATACATAAATTTATAATTTAATTTCTTTTACTCTACATAAAATCTTTGTAGTTAAAAAAATATAATCTTTTTAAAAATATTAAAATAAATTATTATTATTATTATTATTATTATTATTATTGCAATTTTATTTATTTTACTCTATATAAAATTTTTACTACTAAAAAAATATAACCTGATATCAAATATTGTAACAAATTATTATTATTATTATATTATAATTTTATTTCTTCTACTTTACATAAAAATTTTACTACTAAAAAAAGTATAATTTAAAATATTATAAAATAATATTTTAATAATAATATAGTAATTTAATAATAATAAATTTTTGATTAATAATAATAATTTAAAAAATGAAAAAGAATAAAAAAATATTAAAATATTAATTAGGAAGTCAATTTCTCCCCTCAAACTTAAAGAGGGATAAATGAACTATTAATAAAATTTAGAGAATAGTGATAAAATAAGAAATTTGATGAAAAAAAATAGTGTGATATTTATCTTTGTTTTTCAATAAGAAAACATTTAGAGAGGCTTTTTGGATGCTCTTAAAAGAGCATTGTTGGGATGCTATGGGAGTATTAGATTTAGAATATTAGAGACTAATTAAATTGTTGTTCGTCAAGACCCTCATTAGCAAGACCATTACTCTCGAGGTCGAGAGCAGCGACACCATCGATAATTTTAAATAGGGCTGAGCACGGTTCAGGAGAATCCGGAGATTTGAAAATCTCCAGAACCGAACCGAATTTCGGAGATTTTTAAAATGAAATCTCCGGAACCGAACCATAAAGAAAAATCTCCGTACCAAACCGTCTCGATTTTTCGGGACGGAGATTCGGGTCTAATGGGACGGTTCGGGATGGAACGGGACGGTTCGGTACGAAACGGGACAAAACGAAAATTTGAAGATTTTTTATTTTTAAATAATTAAAAATTAAATTTTACTTATACATTATTCAATTTCATTAAATGTGTTGTTAATTCAATATCAAAATGTATATATATATATATATATATATATATATATATATATATATATATATATATTGCAACTACTAATTTGAAAATGAAATTTTATAATTAATAAAAATTAAATTTTACTTATACATTATTAAATTTCTTTAGTTACTAATTCAATATCAATGTGTGTGTGTGTGTGTA
>CATKHJ010058939.1:0-27762 GCA_949750685.1 Vernicia montana
TAAATCAATATTTAAATGGCTCAATTGAACTTAAGTGAATAAATAATAAAAATTTTATCATATCATTCTAATTAATTAGCATGATTTTTTTAAACAAAAAATTATCATATAATTTTACATTTTCCTCAAAAAGAGTTTATGATTTTTTTCACAATATATTTGAAACTTAAGTACTAATTTAATTTCTAATTCATACTCTATGCTAGTACTAGCAAATAATGTTTGTATAGTAAATGTTTTTCTAATCTTATTCAACAGATGTCATATACAGTGACTGTTGTTTTTTTATTTTTTTAGAAAAAAAAAATTATTATTTCAAATTCTCAGTGTGTAGAAATAATATTAGATACTACTAGTATACTGATCCAATGAGAAATAAATTGGAACATAATTGGAAGTTCTTCTTTTTGAAGTATCCATTTATTCAATGGTTAGTTGGTTTCAAGTATGCATAATTGCTCTTAATTCACCTGCAAATGTTAATTAAAAGATATCTATTAGGGGAAAAAAATAATTTGTACTAATAAAATTTAAAATTTAGCAATTTCTAATATTTTAAAAATTTTATTTACCTATTATGTTATATGTTAATGATCAAATATTAATGGTATAAATCTCTTATAAAAGAAAAGTTTGAAAAAATAACAACAAACAATATTTATACATGGTATAGATTTACAAAAACTAGCTTCTTCAATCAAAGCAAGCAATTGTATATCCATAGTATCAAATATATTCAATTTATAGCACATGGTATAAATTAGAAACACAAATCTCTTATAAAAGAAAAGTAGGAACAAATAACAGTAAACAGTATACATTACGATAACATTCAGTATCCACTTAGTATACAATCAGTATCTAATACTATTTATACATTGCATAGATTTACAAAAACCAGTTTCTTCAATCAAAGCAAGCAATTGTATATCTATGGTATCAAATATATTTAATTTATAGCATATGGTATAAATTAGAAATATAAATCTCTTATAAAAGAAAAGTAGGAACAAATAACAATAAACAGTATACATTACGATAACATTCAGTATCTACTTAATATACAATCAGTATCTAATATTGTTTATACATGGCATAGATTTACAAAAACTAGCTTCTTCAATCAAAGCAAGCAATTGTATATCCATGGTATCAAATATATTCAATTTATGGCACATGAAATAAATTAGAAACACAAATCTCTTATAAAAGAAAAATAGGAACAAATAACAGCAAACAGTATACATTACTATAACATTCAGTATCCACTTAGTATGCAATCAGTATCTAATATTGTTTATACATGGCATAGATTTACAAAAATTAACTTCTTCAATCAAAGTAAGCAATTTTATATCACAGAGTATCAAATATATTCAATTTATAGCATATGGTATAAATTAGAAATGCTAATCTCTTATATAAAATAAAAGAAGGAAAAATAAAGTCAGAGTTCTGTTTATACACGTACTTTTCCATATCAAAATCAGCAAAATTACAAAATTTATTTAATCAATCAGCAACTACTAATGGTAGACGACTTATTAAATTTTTTTGTTTTAGTTAATTAAGCTCGGACAGGAGTTAAAACTTGTAGTCAGACAGCCATTTGGAAAAACCACATCCTTTGCAAAATCAAGTACATAAGAGTAGGAACTAGGAACCAAAACCATATTATATAATCTGTGAAAAGTTTTATTGATTGAAACTAAATCAATTCAAGAAAGCTTAGCAATTGCTCTAAAGTATTTCCTGTCGGTTACAAAACAATAACTTAAAAAATTACAGTGTCTCAATCAATCTAAGATATCAAAACTAAAAAATATCCAAACAAAACTAAAATCTAAGAAAATATAGCATCAAAAGTCTAAAATTGTAGCTAGAAAACGATTTCAAATGACAAAAACTCATTTCTTAAATAAAAAATGGCATCTAAACTCAATTAATCATTAATAAGAAGCATTCTTTAAAAATGGCACCAAAACCACCCTCACGACACTCAAATTTCCCATCTTTCCCATCCTTACCTTCAATTTCTCCAACCCCATCAAAACCCACTTCAATTTTCATATTTTCCGCAAAATCCAATTTATTTCTAACATCAAAATCACTAAGTTTACTCTCGTTAGAGCGA
Organism: Vernicia montana; assembly: GCA_949750685.1. Taxonomy (NCBI): domain Eukaryota; kingdom Viridiplantae; phylum Streptophyta; class Magnoliopsida; order Malpighiales; family Euphorbiaceae; genus Vernicia; species Vernicia montana. Next base: position 2,135 of record CATKHJ010058939.1, read on the forward strand.
TCACTACCCGAATCAGACCAAAATTCACCAGAATTCATAAAAAATCTAAAAGGAACAATAGCTAGCAATTACAGAATCAGATTGAGGTATTCATTTTCCAATTTCTAGAGTAATCAATTTGAAGTGGACTTGAAAGACAACAACAAAAGGATATAAAAATTTAGAATTAAAGCAAAAAAAAAAAAAAAAAATTCAATCGAGAGAGATGAGTATAAATTTCACCTCATCTTGATTGTTTATTGTGGTCTTGAAATGGCTTGGGGATGATTTCAGCCAATAAAGCAGAATAGCATATTTGGCACAGCAAATTGCTATTTGTGATCTTAGAGCTTCGTCTTTGCTCTCCACATCGACTGCCTCCATTTTTACTCTCAATCTTCGAGTTTTTATGGGGATTTTGCCAAAGAGGAATAACCCATAAAGGAAACAGGGATTAGAGAACTGGGTACTTTGCATAAAGGTTGCAAACAAGATATTATTATTAGAAAAAGCTGAGTTGCGATATTAGCGAGAGAGACAGTGGAGTATCTAATTTTGTTCGCGAACCAAAAGAAAAATGCTTTAGAAAAGAAAAGAAAGCAGCCAAAACCATACAAAATAAATAAAAAGAGCTTAAAAATGTAAAAAAAAAAATTAGGACAAAAATGATATTTAAAAAAAAAAAAAAAAAAAACATGTCATGTAATTTCCTCTTAAGTTAAATTGTAGGCAAATGGGCTATGGGGTTTTAAGTCTAGCGTGGTCGTGGAATTTGAATTTTGGACTGAGAAGTTAGGCCCAAAGAGATGCTGATTTAAGCCCAAATAGCAAATCTAGTTAGGGCCCTTACAGTTGGGCATTACTCCACTACTAATCTTCTTTCACGTGAATTTGCCAAGGAATTTTAAGAGCGTTTGATTTTCTGTTTTTTTTTTTTTTTTTTTTTTTTTTTTTAATTTTTAAAAAATAAGTATTATAAAATATTTTTAAAAAAATTATTATTTTTTGTTTCTTTTATATTTATTCAGAAACATTTTTAAAACAAAAAAAAAATAATTTTTGGTTTTCAAAATTTTGTTTTTGTTTTTGAAAAATAGAAAACAAAAAATGATACCGAACGAGCTCTTAACTAACCAATTTCACATTCTTATCTTGACTCGACTACGCCCACTACACTATTTTTTTTTTGCTTTACACTCATCAAATTAATTTTAAAATTTAAATTTTCATGAAATGAGTGGTTATTTATTAGTAGATGATAAAATATTAATCATTCATTCTAAAATTAATGGTTGTGGTTGTATAAACATGATTCACTTTATTTTTTAAGTATTAGGTTTAAATTTATCATTAGTAATATTTGAATTATAATGACATTATTTTATTTTTTAAGTATTAGGTATAAATTTATAATTAGTAATATTGGAATTATAATGACATTACTTTATTAGTAAATTAAGATATATGTTAAAATTAATTCATTGTTAATGTTGCCAAATTAAAATGATTTAATTATTTTAAAATTTGAATGAAATAATTAATCAAATGAAAGGGGAAATAACCAATTTGGGGCCTAAACTTTTTTCAAATGCTCAATTTGAGATCTAACTTAAAATTTCGTTCAATTAACTCATTAAATTTGTATTTTGGCTCAAATAAGTGTTTAAGTGAGTCATGTGTTAGCATGCGACCTTAACAGAAGTTATGTAAGCCTCACAGTATCAGATATGGGACTTATTTTATATTTTTAAATAATAAAAAAATAAAAAAATTATTTTTAAATACTAAAAATCATTAAAATTTAAAACTTAAAATAAAAAAAAAAACAATGAAACTCATATTTTGAGTTTCAAAATTGAAACTCAAATGTGGGTTTATAAGGTTATATTAGTGTTTTAAAAATCGAACCGATCAGGTTACCGGTTCACTAGTCCGATTTTTTTTTTTTTTTAATGTCAAAATGACGACATTTTGAAAATTTCAGTTTTTTATCTAATCCAACTAGACCAATGGCCGGTCCTGTCTGATTTTTTAAAACACTGGGTTATATGGCCTATAATTTTTTGGTGGGCAAGTTTTTGATCTCCTTTTTCGATGAAGTTTTGGCCGCTTGGTGGGTATAGAATTGAAGCTGGGGGAGAGACGGTTTCAACGGTGTAAAAATCTATGAGAACAGAGGCCTAGTGTGGCCATAATTTGGAGTTGAAGTTCTCAGCGGTCGATGGCTTTAGACGAAGCGTAAAGCGGTACTCGGTGGAGTTTTGCGGCGAGTCTAATGGAGTTGAGCTCACTAAATTATGGGCTTCACAATGGGATGGTCGTGTTGTGTTTTGGTGGTCGGAGATGGGCGGATGGTGAAGTGGTGACATTTTCTCTCTCCTCCTTCTATTTTCTCTCTCCTTGCGATTTTCATTTTTTTTTTGCTTTTTTTTTTTTTTTGTTGATTGTTGATCTTGATGATTTGGTGATGAAAAATGATTGGATTTGTAGATTGATCACTCGAAAAATTACATCTATTGTTATTATTATTGGGTTGATTTTAATTTTCTATTTTTTTAATATTTTTTTATTATTTAAAAATATCTTTAAAATTTTTATTATTTAAAAATATAAATAAGTTTCACTTTATCACTTAATAAAATGAGTTAATGTGTGTTTTATGTAATTAACGGATAAGTTCTTATTTGAGTTAAAATGTAAATTTAGAAAATTAATTAAACAAAATTATAATTTAAGTCTCAAATTAAGCATTTGCCAAAAATTTAGGTCTAAATTGAGTATTCTCCCTCAAATGAAATGAAATTATATATACACAGTAAAATAAAATAATAAAAAAAAAAAGATTGGCTCGTTTTCCAGATATACCCTCTTCTTTGTTCTTTCTTCCTCTTCAGGCCATCATCACCAACCCAAGTTGACAGTGGCCCCACTTTCTTTTTATGGTCATATTGGTCAAAACATGTGTGGGCCACATTATAAATTGTTCCCCCGAATAATATCTTACGTGGCAATGTGCAACATTTTAAAATGATCACTGTTGTCAGATACGTTGACCTTAGATTTGCATTTGTTAGGTCATGATCATACAATCAGGCTTTGACTCTTAGCCCTTCAAATCACAAACAATGAAGTCTATGACATTCAATGAGCCGTAACTACACCAGATATTATCCTCCGAGACACACCAAGGACTGTATCGTACGATCCTCCATTTCTAAGCTAACTAAAAACTTTCCCTCTCGTTCTTCACAAACCAGAGAGAAAGGAAGAAACAGTGAAAGCAAATCCAACAGCCATTAGCCAACGCTGGTGCCGTTAACTTGGCCGGTGCCACTACACGCACCTCCCTTTCTCTGTGCAATGAGGTTAGTTTTAGCTCTGTTATTCGTTTACGTTCTCTCGCTCGCGGTTACCGAGTCTGACTCGGCGGTGGAAATGAATGTAACAACCGAGTCGAACGCCACGCTTTCGAGATCCAGAGAGGATAGCTTCGCTGACATGATTGATCGGGCTTTGGAGAAGGAGTTCAACGAGACCGACCAGAATGAAGGTTCGTGCTAGATCTGAGCTCTCTCTATTTCTGTTTATATTTGCATGTGCATTTCTTTTTTTCTGCGAGGCTTCATTTCCTGTGGTCGTTGAAAGTAGGGTTTTCGGTTTGTGGATCAGTTCAGGATTGCTCAATTTTCCTGAAATTTGACAACGATTAAGTGAATTTCCTGTTAATTTTACATTTTTCTAATGAAAAATTTCGGTGACTGAGCTGTTTCTATATATCTGTTTGGAAATATTTAATATTTAAATTTGTGGACATTTGCTGAAGATCACTTTTGTATTTTGGCTTTAAGAACTCTATATTATGAAAATTAAGTTAGCGATTAATCACCTCTTTTTTCACGTTAAAGCAATAGTTTGTGCAATGTTCGAGTGGCATAATGCGTAGTTGGATTATTGCTTGTATTTTCTCTTGCAGCCACTGATCCTGGTAGCTTCAATAACAGTGTTGCTGGACAGCAGGTTCGTAACCTTTTTCCCCCTTGAAGTTGCTTTGCATTCTCTGTTGGCTTTTTAAACCAATGCACATTTTGTCTTCTCTGTTAGTCGCATAGTGAACTTTGAATAGTTTATTGTCTTCGATATATATATATTTATATATATTTTTTTTTGCTTTACCTATCTACTTGTTATGAGTAATTAGATAGAATAAGGAATCTATAGGTGAGGGCTTAGCTGAAATTTCATGTATGTTTGAAAATTTTGAGGTATGTCTGGTGGGTTAATTATCCATGTAAAGGTCTTGTGTTACGAGTGACTAATGTTTTAAAACAGTGTTTTGAATCATTAATAGCTTAGTAACACTCATAGTTAAACTTTACATTTGTACTTTGATGCTGTTGGAGAATTACTGGTAAATAAGTTGCATAACATATTAGGATAAAATCTTGGAATTCATATATTTAGGTAAACATAAAACCTTCTATTGCTGAACTGAAATAATTCATTTTAATCTTTAGTAAACTGAAATTGAACTCCCTTATACATTAGAATGCTGATGGCTCATCAGAATATTTTACCAAGATTGCAGGTTTTATTCAGAGGTTCGTTGAGATTGCAGGTTTTATTCAGAGGTTTGTTGAGATTTAGAATGTGAATTGCAAAAGCAATAACTTCAACGACCATTCTTTAATATATTTTAACTTTGTGTAACTGGCAACCTGAGAAAGTGATTTTTTCCGAATCATACAATGGTTCTTGGATAGCAAAAATGCCATCGAGACAAATGGACTATAGTTAAAGTCTTGGGACAGTTGTTAATTAAGAGAATGGTCTGAATCTATGCATGGTGGGGCACATTAAAATGAAGAGTATATTGAAACCTTTCATTACGCACCATCAGATTGATTTTTTCTTTCCTTTTCTGTTTTTTGAGTCGCTTTGCTGCTTTGAGTTATTATAAGGCTGAAACTGGGTTTTGACATCTCAATATAATAGAAGTTATGTCATTTCGCCAAAGGGGAAAAGAAAACCTATGGCAGTCATGGCTGGTGGTGTGCATATTTGAATGGATATGTCTGCTAATGTTCTTTTCTGACACTTCACTTTTCATATTGCTTGAACAAGCTCGTGGTCTTACATGATGGCTAAATTTCACATGTTTGATTTTACCAGGCAGTTCTGGAAACAGTTGCTAGAGTTAAGTCGAAGAAAAATGATACCAAGGAGGAAAAGTATGTGCTTATATCTTGAAGAAAATTTGAGATTGTTATTCTTTTTAAACATTTATACAGTTGTATTTTGATGAATATTGTTATGTTTAGATTCACCACCACAAATTTGAGAACTGTTGACCCAATTGTGAACCATATATTAGGTCTTTTCAGTTTCATGATGTTTTCAATTTGGACAATGAGAATCGAGCAGAGGATACACCAACATTGATTGATAGAAAGGTGTGCCATATACACGCTGTTTGAACTCACTTATACTGTTCTTCTGGTGGTGTTAACTAGTATTGTATTATGATGCCACAAAATATTTTTTAAGCTGATGAAACTATGACCTTGCTGGAAATTTTATCCTCAGGACAATGTCTTTATCATATCGAACCCAAAATCCAAATATCCTGTGTTGCAACTAGATTTAAGGTTTGCTCTATTTTTCTTCTTATTCTTATAATTCCATCAGACACCATCTAGCAGCAATCTGTTGACTGATCTTACCTGTTTGAATTACTACAAATTGCAGATTGATATCGGATCTGGTAGTTGTCATTGTATCTGCCACTTGTGGTGGAATTGCATTTGCTTGTGCTGGACAACCGGTTAGACTTATTGCTCCTATGGCCTTTTTATGATGAACTGCTGTTTTATGGATTTGAACCTCTTTCATCCATTTTAATAATTTGCAGGTTATTACTGGATATCTGCTAGCAGGATCTATTATTGGACCTGGGGGCCTGAGCTTTGTCAGTGAAATGGTGCAAGTATGTTTCACATCTATGCTATTTACAACATATTCTCTGTTTTCCTTTTCTGTAAGGAGTAAGAGATTTGGGAATAGTATTTTAACAGAAGTTTGATATTTTCTCTGTGGGCATGTGTTGTGTGTTGTTTTTTCTTTCCTCCTTTTAATGTTTTATATTTTTGTTTGAGGTCAACTTAGGTCAAAATATAATTCTCTGAACTTCCTCACTATCACGTTATTGGATTCAAATTTTAGTGGGTTAAACCAGTATTTATGTGAAATTTGGTTACAGAGATGTGTGTAATGCTTGGTTTCCTGTTTTATCCTTTGGTTAGTTTATTTTTATAGGAATGTTCATAGTAATATTTGATGTTAACTATGCATACTGATCCTCTGATTTGACTATGAAATTTAGGTTGAAACAGTGGCCCAATTTGGTGTAATTTTTCTCCTATTTGCATTGGGCCTGGAATTCTCCACGACAAAGGTTTGCTTGTGTTTTCCATTCTGCTTTCATTTGTCTAATTGATCTTGCCTTAACAAATGTAAGCTGTGAAGTTATTTACTTATAAAAATGCAGCTTCGTGTTGTTCGAGCTGTTGCTGTTCTAGGTGGCCTTCTCCAGATTTTCCTATTTATGTGCTTGTGCGGAATAACAGTGTCGGTATGCTAGCATATTCCTGTGAATTTTATATTCATAATTGTAGTATGGAAATGGAACTACATCACTCTTTGTGATCATGCCTACTTGAAGTAACTGACTTAAGCCTCTATTTAAGTCCATGTTATGTAGAAAAGAAGAGGAAATCTTTGATTGCATTCCTTGCTTGGTGCTTTGTATTTTTTAATCAGAAGATCAATAAAGATAGAGACCTCTTTCCTTGTGTAGCAAAAGACATTTAAATCACTAACATTAACTAGAAACCTTCATTATTACTTGCAATGTTTGGAAATTGTTGAAAGATCTCTATATTTATTAATCTTCATAAAAAGCACTTAGCATTTTAAGTTTAAAATATTGTTCTGTACATGTTATGGGATAATGCTCAAGAAATTCCAATTTAGCTTCAAGTTTGTGCTTGCGTAGAGTATTTCAAAGCTCAGGTTCTATCTCTAGGGCGTTGGCTTCAAGAATAATACTTCAGCCATTGTAAATTGCATCTATCTTTGTATTCTTGCTAGCATTAATGCTACTATTTGTGTGGGATTAAGGAGGACTGATGACCTCATATACTGAAAGGATGAATCCTTCTGAAGTTATTGGTCTCAGCTGAAGTGGGATGAATTCAAAATATCAGTTGATGGAAACTAAACATCTATGGATGCAATTTCGGATGTGGATTACCTTATTCTAATACCAATCAACATTCATTACAAATATAGAATCAATGCATACCATTTCTAACTATTATACATGAGATATGAATATACATGTTGAGTGTATATGTGAATATACAATCAGGTTTTAGATTGATATGTATGTGTGTGCATGTGGTATGGGAAATCCAATCTAAAATTTGTCTTTGGAGGGCAGTGCTTAGGTCTCTGCGGCTAGGGAAGCATATGCCACTGTTTTCAGTGGTAACCCCCTGATTTAGCCTGCTTGATTTTGCATTATAGAACTTGGAGTTGGCATTTATGTTTTTGGATTTAGGTTACTTAATTTTAATGGAAGAAAAGGTTGGCTGGATTGTTTAACTGTTATACAATTTATTTTCCCTCCTAAATTATAACAGCTACAAGATTTTGATTTGTATTGCTGCATTCTTTTTGCAGTTATGTGGTGGCAAGTCTTCAGAGGGAGTATTTGTTGGTGCTTTCCTGTCTATGTCATCTACTGCAGTGGTAAAAGTCTAATCAACAGTTGTTCTTAATTATGCTCCTCCTCTTTTTTTTTTAATTTTTCTTGTTGTAGCATGGAAGCTTGTTCTTTTTCAATAGTTCTGCTAAGATTTTCTTTTTCACTTTTGTAATTGTCTATCTATATATAGTGTCAGTTATAACATTCACTGTATCGAGATGTTCTGTTTGCCATATGCATAAGTTTGCAGCAGTATAATCATTCTTAAGAGACGAGATTGCTTGTAGCATATGCTTGACAAGATACCATAGGTCTCTAAGATCCATGTATCCAATGCTAAACATTGTTGTTGTCTTTGATTCTGATTCTTATTTCAGCATGCTTCAGAGTGAACTTTCTGAAATAATGAAAATAAGAAATAAATGCTCTTTTGTTGACTTAGTTGCCCCTTGAACTTATTCTAGGTGGCATAATAATTTTTTTTCTTGCTTGCAATTCATTAATGCTTTATTAATTCTTATATTTGGAATCCAGACATACTATTTCATTAATTTTCATTTTCCTTACTTGGTCACAGGTTTTGAAATTTTTGATGGAGAAGAATAGCATTAATTCCCTTCATGGTCAAGTCACTATTGGTATCCTTATCCTGCAGGTATTCATTTCCTCACTCATCAAATATGTGTTAAAAGATGCTATGATACTGCTATATAATATTTGAATAATTGAGAAGAATTAAGAGAAAACCTTTCGGCTATAATAGTTCTTTGATAATGATTACTTATGCGAAGATGTTTATTATTAAGTTTCAGCTTTACTTATGCTTTAAGCCCTGGCAGGATTGTGCAGTTGGTCTTTTGTTTGCTTTGCTTCCTGTTCTCGGTGGGACTTCTGGTGTTCTTCAAGGAGTCATGTCCATGACTAAATCGTAAGTCCAACTTAAATCAAATTTTCCTGTGCTTGGTTTTTATATACTCTCTCTCTCTCTTTCTCTCTCTCTCTCTCTCTATATATATATATATATATATACACACACACACACACACACACACACACACACATACATACTTGGTCTTTAATTAATGAAATTTAGCTGTTGCTAAAACAATATTCTCTATGAAGGTTCAAGATATGTAGATAGAATGAAACATTTAGGGGTGCTGGTGCGACTGCAGAATGCTAATTAAACATTTGTTTGTACATGTGTAGTGTAATTGATGGCTTTGTCAATTGTCACAACTCACATCTAAACAATACTTTGATTCTAGTTTGGTTACTGATTGGATTTGTAGCATGTAGTTGTCTTTGGACTAGTTCACTTATTTAGTATATTAGATTCCTTTGCTCCTATTCACATGCAGCATATTTATATTTTCAGGTTGGTACTGCTTATATCATTTTTGGCTGTCTTGACAATATTATCTCATACTTGTGTACCATGGTTCCTGAAGCTCATGATAAGCCTATCATCACAGGTAAAACTACACTGTTTGCTTTTATATTATACTTTATGGTGGAGAACTTCTGAAAGGAATTTTATTTTTGCAGACTAATGAACTCTATCAATTGGCATCAGTGGCATTTTGCTTACTTGTTGCTTGGGTTAGCCTCATTTCCTTATTGTTCTTTCGTTGTTATTAATGCGCTTTTAGTTCAATCTGTTTTATGTGCAGTCAAACTGCCTTATTCATTTCTTCTGTTTAGTTTCAATATGTAGTTCTCAAGAATAAAGGAAAAAAAAAAAGGAATAGATTTTCTAGTCATCAGATCATAGTCATATGTCTTGTCTGCTGATGCTTCGGCCTGTTTCAACTACTTCCATCCACATTTATGCATGCACATGCATATTATGAATATGATATATTGATTTGGCATTTCAGTGTAGTGATAAGCTGGGTCTGAGCCTTGAACTGGGATCTTTTGCTGCTGGAGTTATGATATCAACAACTGATCTTGCTCAACATACACTTGAACAAGTAAGTCTTTCATGTATTCAGTTTCAGTAGTTGCACAGTTATTGTCAACTTTTTCTTTCCTAAAAAATTCTTTTTATAGCCTTGTTAAGAATGAAAAGAGATTATGACGTGGAGGATAAGGTATCCTCCTATCCTAACCAATGCATGGAAAAAACAACAGAGAAAGATGACTAAAAAGTTAGTGTCCTCCACTATGCTGACACTGAAATACACTCTGAAGTCTCCAAAACATAAGCCCTCAATGAAGCCAGAAAACTAATCCCACATCAGTTAAACTACAAAAACCAGGTTTTAAAAAATGTGAGTGTTCCTCTCCCTCCAAGTGAGGTTGGAAGTCAAAAGGATGAATTGAAAACTAATAATAAGAAAAGTTTAGGCTGGGCTGAACATACCTTATTGTGAGCTTATCCCAAACTCCAATTGAGCCTTATATTCTTGGCTTGAGAAAATCAGCCTGAGCTCACATAAAGCACAGCCTAAACTTTGGTGGATGAACAGGTTGGTTATAGTCTCAATCCTGCTTTAACTTGATCATATTTGAAGCTCGCTATCCTTTAGAATTTGAAATTTCAACAACCTTTTAGCTCGCTGTCCAATTATACAGCAGTACTCTCAAGACTATCACACATCGTGATGGGATGGAATCAGTGAAACAACCATTTGTAAATCATGTAAATGCCTATTCACCAGACAAAGATAATTGGCAACTGTGTGTCAAATGTCTTTTGATTATCTATGCTACCTTAATGGCCATTCCAACATGGCTGTGATGGAAATTTGCTTGTTATATTCATTGGTCATACCCTGTAATGGCTGCATCTTCATTATATATTGGTTAGTCTTATATGTTCATGAACTGGAAAAGTAATTGGAAAAAATTATAAACAATTCCCTTGAGGTTTGGTCTATTATACATTTTGGTCCTCTTTTAAAATTCAACTTGAGTCCTTGAGTTTTCTAAAAACTGACACTTTGGTCCTTTATTGGCTAAAAATATGTTCCAAGATTATTTTTAGTCCAAAACATTTTCATTTTGGACAGTATGAGGACCAAAGCCTTGATTATTTTTAAAAACGGATTAAATGTTGCATTGTGAAAAGGGACCATCGAAATGTATAAGAGCCCAAAGTTTAGGTTCTGTAATTTTTCCCAAAATATTAAATTGTCTCTCTTTTGGATACAATTTTAAATCTACTATGTTTTGTTGCCTTAATTTATTTTTCTTATTCTTACTGGAAGTTTTGGCAATCACATACAGAGTCTCGTGTGTTTTCTCTCATTTGGAGTTAATTTTCTTTTAGGTTGAACCCATTCGCAACTTCTTTGCGGCTCTCTTTCTTGCCAGTATTGGGATGCTAATACATGTTCATTTCCTATGGAATCATGTTGATATTTTACTGGCAGCAGTATTATTGGTGATTATCATAAAAACTGTTGTGGTTGCGCTTGTTGTCAAGGGGTTTCGATACAGCAATAAAACTTCACTTCTTGTAAGATTTGAGGAACTACTAGCATGTTTGCTTATTCATTTTGACTATTTTTATATGTTCCATTGACAGAAGGGCCTTTGGTTTATTCATATGCGTAGGTTGGAATGTCTCTGGCTCAAATTGGGGAATTTGCTTTTGTTCTCCTAAGTCGTGCTTCTAACCTTCGTCTAGTTGAGGTTGGTACATTATAATTAGCCTAAATTAGCCAATCTTCTCGTGATAATTTTTTCGCTGTACACTGTTATTTCATTTGGTGCATCTATGTTGAGCAAAGATCCATTTTGTTGAAAAGTTTGTGATCTCTTGTGCACACAGACAAGTTAGAATATCTCCACAATTTGGGGTTTGAGGAAATTAATATAAGACGGAACTTCAATTTATGTTGTCTTATTATTTTTTCCAAATAAATTTAGAAAACCATCTAAACTCGCTTTAAACTCAAGTAATTTCATTGTGATTGTTGAGTCATATTCACATCTCGATGATGTCTTTTTGTGAACAATATGCCATGAGAGCGTTGGCAGTGTGTTGAAACCCATGTTGGTCATGAACTAGAGAGATCTGGCTAATAATATGGATGGAGGGTCTAGGACCCAACCCTATGAAGCACCTTTCTAAGGGCAAAACTTTGAGGCGCAATGGGCCTAGCGGATAATTCCTCACATGGATTGGGCTAGATCCCTACATATCACAGCTAAAGTTTTTTTTTTATATACTTTTGCAGGGTAAATTGTATCTACTGCTGCTTGGAACAACAGCTCTGAGTCTTGTAAGTAGGCACCATGTTATATTTTTTTGGTGAGTTAGTGATAAATGTGAATCTCTGTCATCATGCAGGTTGGTGTGAAATTGTGGAGGGGGAGGGGGAGGTGGAGGTGGGAACTGTTGCAACATTAAAACTCTTTTTGATAAAATTGTGATGGTTAAAGTTATTACTTTAAGTAGCATCATATCCTTGGAAGTGCAACAAGGAAATTTTCAGTGAATTTGCATTTTGTTAAAAGATGCATTAATAGGTCTATAGATCTGACAAAATCAGTGAACCTATATTGTTGAGTTTGTGTAGTTCCCACTTATAATGTATTTGCCGAATCATACCTATTGAGATTTTCAACTAGCTCACTAAGTATTAAGTAATGGTACAGGTGACTACGCCATTGCTATTCAAGTTGATTCCTGCTGTCATGCATCTCGGGGTACTATTGCGTTGGTTTCCCCCTGATAGTCCTATTGAGGTAATTATCTTAGTCTGACCTTCATAAGCACAAATTTTTACATGCATACACACACATATATACGTGTATACAAATGCATACATATCTCTAATTTGCATTAGGAAGACGGTGCATGGTTTAAAATTTTGCCCAATTCCAGTCAGAGCAAGTGTTTTGAGGTGTGTTTTGAATATGATTTCTCCTTCCAGATTGGATATAAAGGAGATAGCTTTCGCGCAGAGAGTGCTAAGCGTATTACTTTGATGGTCCAAGGCTCTCATGATTCATGATATTAACTAAAACATGAATCATGCAAATTTCAGCATATACCTGATGGGCTTCTTATACTCTGGAGGACAGGTGCTTAAGAGTGCAAAGGAGGTTGACTGAGTGAACAATTTTTTTTCCCATTGCAAAGCTCATGTTGTCTACTTCCACATGAATTACTGACCACCCCAGATGAACGACCATGCCAATTGAGAACTGAACAAGATATCAAGAGCTCGGTATATATGCTTCATATGCTCACATACTTCTAATTTGTTATTCAGGTCATCTCCCTACTCTCCAAGATGTCCTATTTTGTGTAAAATATCCAGTTTTGTAATGTAATTCATATCAATCTTTCTTTTACCCTTTCCTTTTTTTTTTCTTTTTCTTCTAATAATTAGTTGATTGACTTCGTTTTGCCATAATGGGTTTTCCTTTATTTTTAAGTCAAAAAATTCCAAGGCGAGTTCAAACTTTCAGATGTGCGGGTTCTGCTATTTTTCTTCCGTGTAATGATAAACACACCATGTAAACACGATTTTGTCACACTTGATATTTGTTGCCAGTATATAGCAATATAATAATTGTATTAATTTGTTGATTTTCTCCCCCTTTGGAAACGCTATTTGGTGATACACTCTTAGGTTTGTTATTTGGATTGGTATGTCCGTACAAAAACACCTTGCCGCTGATGTAAAGCCCATGCCTATACAATGCTTTTCCAGGTACTCTCTAGTTTGTTTTAGGGCTTTGAAGCTCTGATGGTTTATTTATTTATTATTGTTACTAAAAGCCTTTTGTTATTATATTATGATTTGACTTGAGACGGCTTGTCTGTATTTTTCTCTTATTATTATTATTAAGTATATTTTTGACATTATTATTTGGGCCCTATCGCAAGATGGAGAAATTAATTTACCACGGAAAGGCATTGTTGTTTGGTTTTAATTATAAGAAAGGAGATTATTTAACAAAGTAGAAAGTCAACTTTGTGGTCGAAAATTATATTTGGAATATAAATCTCTTAACCTGTTGATTTTTTACTTGTTCCTATGTTGATCGGATCACTACTTGTTATTTGACTTAAAATATTATGCTTTGTACAAACAAGAAGTAATCTTCTTATTTATTTATTTAAAGAAAAAAGCTGTGATCAGATGGAATTTATAAATGGGGTGGTACAAAGTTTAATCTAATTGCATGTGCAATAAGTCAATCCTAAATGTCAAATTGTCGTTTGAATCATTGACTTTATATATATATATTTTTGCTCAATCTTCTTTAGTGAAAATGAATCATAAGACTTTTTATTGAAACTTTAGATAAGGAGAAGAGTTCAAACCAAAATTTAATTATAGGTCTACTTCATGCTCTTAGAAAACATGTTATAATATAATTAAGATTACTATTAAATGGTTTCTCTGTTTGACTGACAAAGTGTTAAATATGGTTATTCTTAGCATTCTTCGTTTCATTCCCACTTCAATTTTTTACCAATTGAGTGGACCTCTTCAAGGCTGAAAAATACCCTTAAACTAAACTCCTATCAAATAATGATTTTAATACTAGTGATAGACATTTTTTGTAGCTGGTGATTAGATTGTTATGCAATGTTTGTCAGAGTCCAACCTATGAAAGGACAAATAATAATTATGAAAATTGCATGTGTTGGTTTGATAAATTTGGTTGCGTTTCTTATGAAATGTAATCCACAACTCTATAGAATCAAATAGGAAAGAGGTTGTTGAGGAATAATAAATCTACACCCTTTTTGATGTTTACAGGTAATGAGATCCTTGTCTATGGTAGCTCAAATGTCACTGTAATTCATTAGTGATTGCTGAACATGTGTTCTAAAATCTTATGCATTCACGATTTTTTCTTTTTATATATATATATATATATAGAAGAGACTTCATATATGTACTATACTTTATTTATTGATTTTTCTAAAATTAATTATTTAGATATTTAAATTTTATAAAAGTTTACCAATTTTTCTTTATTGACTAAAAATAAATTAATAAAAATATAATTTTTCATATAAAATCTGTCGTTTTAAGTCTACAATTAAAGTATTAAATTATTTTAAGTTAACCCTTAAATTTATTATTATTTTCTACAATCAAGTTGGCAGATTATTTGAATTGAGACCTATGTTAGACAATTTGTGCAGAAGAAAATGCCCTTTGAATACCCATGTTAGTATTAAGATCTCTTTCTAATAATTTATCTGAGTTAGAGACATTTTTCTTGGTCCATTGAAAATGACAGGCCAGCGCTTACACGTATTAAATACTCAGATATTTTCAGTGGTTGTCCCATTTTGTGCATACGAAAATGCCCTTTGAAACAAATTATTTGTTTTATTATGGTTGTTTTTGATCTTATGCATCAATAATAGCATGCACACTCCATGCATTTCCTTGTCAAGCATGGCACCGATTAGAAATGTTGAGTCTCATAATCACTGGATTAGTAATTAAGGACTTATTTATAATGCAAAAAAAAAAAAAAAAAAAAAAAAATCATGAATATAATTCTCTTTCAAAATTATCACTATCCGCACCTAATGTTAATACATGGCATTTCTTGAGAATAATAGGATGAATATTTATTTGTTTATTTTGGTAAATTTGGCTTTAATTTGAATATTTTCAGCATTGAAAATGATGTTAATACCATTAAATTAAACGCCGATTGATAATGATTTTATTTTTTGAAATGAAAAAAAAATCTCAAAATAGTAGGATTTTTTTTTTGTTTTTGGTATATTATCAATAAGTAATAAAAAGAAAGAGATTGTCAAAATTTTGAACCATTGAACTCTTACATTAAGATAGGTATTTCATCATTGGAATACCAGTTCATATGGCAGGATAGAAGGAAGTATGATTTATAATTGATCAAATAATACATATACTGTGTATAATTTGCTGTTTTGTTTATTGCAATGGTAATATTTACAGAAAGTAATATTTGGCATGATATGCATACATGTTAAATATAAAACTAAAAATAAAAACTAAAAATGGTTGATGGTATTGCCCACAAAGAGTGATTCTTATTCTTGTTCAAGAAATGGCCAACTAAACAGCAAAATTTAATAATTGGAGGACAAAAATAGGCAGGAAATGCCCTATATCTAAAGGCGTGTTCCCCCACAGCTTGTGGGCAAGTTTCCTTTCCGATCTTTGTTATAATTCTTACCTCTCATATATCTCACTCTTATCCCTTAGGTCTCTCAATCAACATGTATTACCACTGAACTCAAACTCATAATTAATTAATCTCTATAATTAATGAAATTAAGAAATAAATATGTTTTTTACTCCCTCCGTTTCATAATAATTGTCTTTTTAAAAAAAATAATTTTATTTCAATATAATTATCGTTTTACAAACTCAATGTAACATTAATTGATTTTTTTTCTAAATTTACCCTTAACATTAATTGACTTAATGTTAATGGTGAAGTTTTGGTGAAAGATAAATTAAGAGTATATTAATCTATTTGATTTGAAATTATTTTTAATTTATTATTTTTTTAATATAAGTATATTTCTTTAAAATGATAATTATTGGAAAATGGTGGGATAATGAGATAAGTAGTCTTTAATTATTATGAAATAAAGTTGTGATTAATTAATTAAGCTGATAAGAAAATTAAAACTATAAATTTGTTCAAAGATGCATTGAATTGGGACTGATTTACAATTATAAAGACGAAATGACAGGTTAATTTGTCCTTTTTTTTTTTTTTTTTATTAAAGTGGCAAATTGGCTCAGAAATCACAAATTGCTATCACATTCAAACTCCGCCAAATCCAAATATAGATGCGAAAGAAAAGTCAGACAACTTCATTGAAATTGTATTGACGAAAAGAACCTAATCAGGGCTAGCATCCACAGAGAATATCAATCATCACAAATTGGATAATATTCGATTTCTAAATTACAAAACCTGTTACTTACAGAACAATTAATTATAACATTTTTATCTAAATTAGATGTTATCTATTTTTTATTAAATTGAAAATTTCAGTATTAAATAATATAATTTCTTAAATTTAAATAAATATTGACATTATTTATTTATGGTTTAATGGAATGTGGTTGATTTTTAAATCAAGTTGTATCATGTAACTCCTTATTAGATTTCAATTTTTTTTTTTTTAATATTGAAAATTTATTTACATATTGATGAAACTCAAATTTTCACATCCGTTGTTATATAATTTCACAATTATTATTGGATTAGGACATAGAAACACAATTAGTAAGTTTTAATGTTAATTGATGTTAAATTAGGATGCAATTAGTGTATGGTTAAATTGTAATCCATATTTTCATTAATTGATGATTGATGTTACAATATTGGTTGTCTGTCTATATTAAATGTCTTTTTGAAGTAATAAAATTGTTTTCTTCCCAATTTGGCATTAACTATGTGTGGCTTATTCACTTGATTCCTTTGGTACTGCCAATAGCCGACTGTTGTCCTAAACAATCGTGTTTCATTCATGATCTAGTAGTTTCATGACTAGAAAAATTTCTATACTCCCTATCGGCAAATTAAAGTTGAGACAGTCAATAAGGTTTTGGTGTAGTTATAAGATTAAAGTTGAGACCTTGATATTAGGGGTGACAATATCAAACACTACACCAATCTAATATAAAATTAGTGAATTTGAGTTAGAGGTTATCGTATTCGTGTCGATTTTGTGTCGACTTAATTATGATACTATAATAATCATGTTGTGTCGCAGATTGACCCATTAATTCAAAAACGACATCCTTATTTTATTAATATTCACTTGTCATGTTGTATAATATATTTATGACTTATAAAATATGTATATATATTTAATCTTCTTTATAAATTTATATTTAATTATATTTTATGTAATAATATAAATTAATAGGAGTTAATTTTAAATATTAAAATTAAAAATTAATTAAAAAAATTGTGGGCAATAATAATAATAATTATTATTATTGTTACTAGAAATCCACCAATTAAACAAAATTTGTTTGAGAAGATGATTTGTTTGAAAAGAAAATTGTGATTTCTTTTCCTAGATATCAAGGAAAAATTGCTTGTTAAGTTTTTATATATATATGTACTATCAATATAAAATAAATGGCATTTTTTTTTTTATTTTTTATCTCGAATATTTATATATATATATATATATATATTAGAGTTATAAATCAAATATTAAAAATGTAAACTCAAACTTAATATATGAACAGAATTGAATTTGAGATCTTACCATATTGGCTGAAATAAATAGTATATATATATATATATATATATATATATATATATAAAACATTAAAGTGACTTGTTTGTCATAAGACCAACCATGAACCATGTATACACTTTGGATAAGCAATATCTATAAGTAGCTAAGCTCCATCCATCCAAATGGAAAATATAAAGATAGATTCAAATAATTATTTGACACGTCAATGATAGCAACACCATGTAAATAAGACATGCTAGTTGGGTGAAAGGTCACTTTAGCTTAAAAGTGATAATAACTGTGACAAATGGTATAATATAAATTTCAAGTAGATAAATTTCAAATACAGAGAGAGAGAGAGAGAGGATGCAATACATATACATATACATATATTAATTAAATTTTACTGAAAGTAGAATTCCAGAGAATGCTATTATTATCAAAGTATGTAAATAAATAGCTTAATTTTGTAGGGGTCCCCCCCCCCTCAAAATTGATCTCTAAATTAACCTTTCTCAATGGTTCCCTAACTAAGCAACAGAAAATGGTGGAATTGAATGCCAAAAAACAAGATAATGTAATATATATATATATATAATTAAGGTTGTGGACAACCTTCATTTCCCTTCTTTCCTTATCTTCAAATATAAAACAAAATATAAAAATAAAAGGGATGTGCTAATTTTTCTATTCACTCATTTTATCAAAACATAGATTCTATCAGGACTTTTCATATGACAATTAAGCATGTGGCTACCTCTCTCTCTCTCTCTTTCGATCTCTATTTATAACCCCCTTTTAAATAACAAAAACACATGCATGCACCAGTCCAAGATTCTTTGTCCCATATTAAGTAAAACTTTATATCTTCTTCATCATTCAAATATTGATATTTGGATTAAAGAGTCCAATTTATTAGAATATATATATATAATTGTTTGTGAGATTATGAATTCAACTCTTAGTTAGAGAAAACATAAATAGAAAAATAATCAAATTTTAAATTTTATGAAATTATTAATGGATCCCAAGTTTAGTAAAATTTAAAAAAAAAAAATTCAACTTAGAATTTGGAAGTCAAACAAAAACTGTACCAATGGCTGCTATTGTATATATATCTCCTGGTCTAGCTAGCTTGTTGAATGGTGTTACCATATATATATATAAATTCTCATCATGAAAATTTTGACTTCAAAAGTCAAATTTTCTTTTTTAGTTGTGGAAGAGGAAGATCTAATTATAATAAAAATGGTACATTAAAAATCATCTAGAACTAGAAGTAGATGAATTTGCAAAGAAAGAAACTAGCAATGGCAGGGCTAATTAACACTGTCCCTCCAAATTTGGGGAAGCCATAAAAATATTTTATCTTCAAAACTTCTTATTATAGGACCCTACCTATAATAGAACAAACCCTAATTCCAGATTTATGATTTTGTTCATTGAGACTTTAATAAAACTTTTGAGCAACAGAGAGAAGCCATTGAAATGGTCCCATTATATCATTCATGTTTAGACCCCAAAAAAATAAAATAAAATAAAATGAAATAAAATAGGCCTGGAGTTGTCAGTATCTATAACTGTATTTATTCAGCTACCTCAATTATTACTATTAATTGACAGATATGCTTTTATAGAACTGTATATCATGAGGTTATGAACATGAACATATCTTTACATTTATTCAATTTCCAGCAAGAAGAAATTAAATTTGAATAAAACAAAAATTATATAACAATAATAATAATAATAATAATAATAATAATAATAATAAAAGAGAACTTAAGGATACTGTATTTAATTCCTCTATTAACAAATTATGATTACTACACCGAAAATTAATTAATTAATTAATTAATTAATAATCAACACTAATTAACAGTGACATAATATTTATATATATATATAGCTATATATTATGTAGCTCTTATGGAGATAAGGAAGGAACTTGGTGATGGTTTATTAGGACCTGCAAGAGTGAGCTCAAGAAGATCATTGTCATCATCATGATGATCAGATGGTAGATTTGAAGATGTTGATTTTGATCTGTTAGAAGGTTTTGGCAGTAGAGGCATCATAGAATTGGAAGGGTTGCATGAAGATAATATTTGATGATGATAGTCAACCAAAACGGTGTCGTATTGAGATGTACTAATAGTAGTACTTGGCCTCTTCTTCAAAGATTCATCATCACCACCATCACTTTGCTTTGAATTATGATTGCTGCTCCCAACCTATATATTTATATATGTACACATACAAAAATTAATTGAATCAATCATCAATCATCAATCATCAATCATCAATTATCAAATTAATAACTAGTTAATTGATATTCAAAATCAAAGTTCGAACACCAATAAGAACCGTACTATGTCGAAAAGGCTTGATCGGCGCTTCTTGTTATTGAGGGCAGCAAGGCGAAGAAAATACTTTTGAGCATGACTAGCAACTTGGGTTGGAGTTCTTGTAGTAACATAGTTTCTGGAGATGCCTCTCCAGTCTCCTTTTCCTAGCCTTTCTAACCCTATTAGAAATATTCTGTGTTCCTCTTCTGTCCATGGAACTCCTATATATACATAAATATATTCAGATCAATTCATCAATTTTTTTTTTTTTATTCATATATATATATATATATATATTATTTCTATATAATAATATTTAATAAGAAGATTAAACAAGAAACATAGTATGCCTGAAAAAAAAAAAACTAACCCTTTTTTCTATCTTGGACTCGGCCGATAAGTCCATCGGAGAGATAGCCTGTAGAAGTTCCATCTAAAGCAGGAGTAGTATTATTATTATCATCCATGGAAAGTCGAGAAGAACATAAAGAAGAAGAAGAAGAAGAAGACAAGCACTCCATACTAAAGCTTTTCTTAATGGCAAGAGAAGAAGAAAAAGAAGAAGCAGAATTAGAATTAGAAGGAGAAGGAGAAGGAGAAGAAGAAGAAAGGTCAAGTTGCACTCCAAAAAGCCTAAGAGAACCAGCAAGAAAAGTAGCAGTAGCAGTAGCAGAAGAGGGTCTGAAATTGGTGCAAGTCCTAGAATTATGGCCTGTGTTTCCGCAATGAGAGCACTTTCTGCCCATTTCCGACCAGACAAATAAACCTCACAAATATTTTCTTAACACTTCTAACAACCAACAAATATAACAAACCCTCTCTCTCTCTCTCTCTCTCTCTGATAGAAAAAAAAAAATGAAAGATAGAAAGAAAGAAATAACTATAATAGTTTGGTGGGATATAATGATATATGATGATGGGTGAGGTGGGGCTTATGAAAATGGATGCATTCCTAGAGAAGATGATTGGATGGACTTAACTATATTCCTTTATTTTTTCTATTTTCAACTTGTATGTTTATATATATATATATATATATAATATTTTTTATGATTATTTTATTTTTAATAAATTAAACTTATTTTGTTTTATTTATCAATACTTTTACAAAAAATCACAATTTTTTTTATAAATTAAACTATTTTTTCGTAATTTTTCTTAATTGCGAAAAAAATTTTAATTTTACGAAAATATAATTTATTTTGTGTAAAACAATAATTTTACGAAAAAGTTCATAAATTAACAAAAATAATAATAATAATTTCGTAATTACGAAAAAATAGCGCTCTTACAAAAAATCACAATTATCTTATATTTTTTCGTAAATAAAATTATTTTTTCGTAATTTTTCTTAATAGCGAAAAAATTTAATTTTATGAAAATATGACTTGTTTTATACAAAACAATAACTATAAAAATAAATTCCTAAATTAACGAGAAAGAAAAATAATTTTATTAATTTTATTTCATTTCGTTAATTTCATTAATATCGTAAAGTTAATTTCATTCATTTCGTAAAGTTAATTAATTAATGAAATTATTCTGTTAATTTCGTAAAGTTAATTGATGAAATTATTTCATTAATTTCGTAAAGTTAATTATCAAAATTATTTTTCTACTTTATTTCGTTAATTTCATAAAGTTAATTAATAAAATTATTTTTTTTTATTATTAATTTAAGAATTTTTTCGTAAAGTTATTTTATACAAAATAAGTCATATTTTCGTAAAATTAAAACTTTTTTCGCAAGTAATAAGAATTAAAAAAAAAATTTAATTTATGAAAAATATAAAAAAAATTGTAATTTTTCGTAAAAAAATTATTTTTTTTTCTTAAAATAAAATAAAGTAGGTTTACTTTATTAAAAACAAAATAATCACATAAAATAATATATATATATATTACAACATCTCTGTGTATGTATACATTTTGAGTATTGGATAAATTTAACAGAAACTTGAATTCCATACATTTTTAGCTTATTTCTCTAATATTTGCACTGAATTAAAAATTTATTGATAACATTGATAAAATATTTGATATTAGTGAGATTCTATCTTAATATTCAATATTTTTAAAGTGATTTTATTGTATTGGAGACTCTTATTTTCATTTTATATATCGTGATATCAATCTTAAAGATTAATTAAAGTAATAACTATATTTAGTTTTTAAATTATATTCTTAGAGATAATTTTTAAATGAAAATAAAATTTTAATCTTGAATTCTTAATAGATATGTAAACTGTTATGAGTTGGACAGCTTTTATTGCTACACTTCAAATAAACCAAACATTGTATTGTGTCAGAGTAAATCATAACCATTCCTTTAATTACTGGGTAATTGAAATAATTATCATAGTACACTGTCATCAGTCTGTCCACCATTGTTAAATTCATGAGCTTTGGCATACGGCTAGCTAGCTATATTCTATATGCTAGGTTTTTGGTTGGTAATATAATTATTATTAATTTTGTTTATCTTTTAAACAAACAATAATTAATAATCCTTCAACTACTAGATGACTTAGAAGAAGGGGCTGAATTATCTTACAAAAATAAGAAGTTTGAATGTTGGTATTGATCAACCATTCTGCTACTTTCTTAGGAAGTTCTCAAAAAATTAATTACTATGTACCCTTTGTTGAAAAGACTTGAGAGTTTACACTTTGGCAACCAAAAAAAAAAAAAAAAAAAAAAGACTTTAGAGTTTACAGAATTATATGAATAGACTTGGCTTTGAAATTTTCAACTTATTACAGTTAATTTGATGGAAACATGAAATAATTCTTTGTGCTAATAAGTCAATGAAATTTGTAAATATGGTAAAAAACTTTATTCAAAATACAATAATTTCATAAGTTATATATATATATATATATAATGAAAGATAAATATTTGTTAAAATTTTACTATTTTTTTATAAGTCAATCATTTTTAATTCAATAATATTGATTAATCCTTTTAAAAATTAATAAGTTAATAGTTTGAATTCCAATAAAATTTTAATTAATAAAAAATTTACTTTTTCAACGTCATTACAAGTTAGCAATTAATTGGAAAGATCACTATCAAGTTTTTCTTAGATTTTTTTTTAATTATTATATATATATACGCACGGATTAGAAATATGACACACTCTTTCATAAAATTATGGCAATAGTTTTTCTTAAATTAAATATTAATAGAAATAATACATAGCATAAAAAAAAATAAATAAATAAAAACAAGATTGAATTGTTTGACATTTCACATAAATTAATTAATATAACAATAATAAATATATACCTGTCTGTGATAGCCAATGATTTTTAAGAAACTATATGTCGATTGAATAGAATCTGGGACTTGAATAAAATAAAAGAGAAGAAGATATTTATGCACATTGTAAACCTAATTACACTAATTAATTAAGAATACAAAAGTAATTAAGATATTGATAGAGACAAAGATAATATATATATATATATTGGACATATTCATTTTGATATCTCCCCAACTAGCTTGGTAGATAGATTTATTTGGTCATGTCCTATTCTTAAGTTATTATTAATTATATTGGGACCAATTAATTAACTTGTTAAACATTATTTTTAAGGTATAGAATGAATTTTATTTAATCCAATGTATGTGGAGCTCAACCACTTGAGTAATTTAATAATTAGTCATCTCTAAGCTGAACCAGATAGTCTGTGGATTCATTTGGCATTATCATAGAAAGGAATCTTCCCTTGTAGAAAAAGAGAATTAATGCTATCAAAATAGTTTCTTTCTTTAACTTAATTTGCTTGACTACATATATAAGTATTAATTATTATTTAGCTATATAACTAGCTAGTGCTTAATTACATTTTTAATTGCAATTTGTAATGTAATATTACTTTCTAATTAGCTACTTTTGACATTCCTGTTGAGTTTAGACTATATCATGAGGCTTTTCTACCCATAGAGAAATGGTCATCATATAGGAAAAAAACAAAAGAAAAAAAGAAATGGTCTATTTTCCTCTCTCTGTCTTTATAGGTGTAATAATAAAAATGATCTCTTGGTTATTGGTCAAGGACTAAATGTATGATATATAATTTATCTAGTTAGGTAATAGCTAGAAAAATTAAATTGATTGAATTTATTATAGTTAATACTTATCCATGAAATAATTGTTATTAATAGTTGGATTTCAATCCAAAAATTAATTATTATTCGTGAATGACGATATTGATACTCCTTAAAAAGTTTATGACATTCTTATTATTGACTAGGGGTGTAAATAAGTCAAACTGTTCGTGAGCGGTTCGGTGTTCGGCTCGATAAAAACTCGTTTGCGTTCGGTTCTTTTTATAAACGAGTCAAGTTTGAGCCTTACTTTAAGGCTCGATAAATAAACGAGCCGAGTTTGAGTAAAGTTAAATTCGGTTCGATTAGAGTCGTGAACAACTCGATTATAAGCTCGTGAACAGGCTCGCAAACAGTTCAATTAATAGGCTCGTGAACAACTTCATTATTATTATTAACTTAATAATATTGGCACTTTCAAAAAAAAAATATTTTAATACTTATATAAAAATTTTGGTAATTTAATTTGATTAAAATATATATTCTCCTAATTAAAATAATTTAATATTTCCTTATTATATAATCTAATATTTTAATCTTTAAAAATATTTTTTTTATTAATTAATATCTTTGTAATATATGTGATACTCAATTTTATGATTAGATTTTTTTTCTACTAATTGGATGATTTTGCTTTTATATTAGTTTTAAATATTTTTGTTATAGTTATTTTATTAAAAATAAATATTTAGGAAGTTAAATATTTTAATAAATTATAAACGAGTTTCAAAACGAATTGAACTCGAGTTCGAGCTTAACTCGATTGTAATTTATTAATGAGCCGAGCTCGAGAAGCTCGATTGTAATTTATTAACAAGTCGAGCTCGAGCTCGATTCGAACTTGAACGAGCCGAGTTTGAACATAATTTTCAAACTCGAACTCAAAAAAAAAAATATCGAATCAAGCCTGAATAAGGTAAAACTCAGCTCGGTCGGCTCGATTACTCCCCTACTATTGACTATATTGCTCTCTTATTTTTATTAGGCCAAAGGTACAAATAAGTCTCTCCTTTAGACGGATGCTCAAGTGAGTCTTAATATATATTTTTTTGTCTCATTAGACTCTTAACCTTTTCAAAATGGCATATATAAAGCCCTCCATCCATAATTTAATATTTTTGTCAAGTGATATTAAAAATAAAAAATTAATATCTATGCACCTACGTATTAATTTTTATTTTTGTATAAATATTTTTTAAATTATTTATAGAAAATTTAATATTTG
>CATKHJ010058966.1:0-14707 GCA_949750685.1 Vernicia montana
AGGATTTTGGAGCAGCAAGATAATTATATTCCAATCAGATAAAGCTAAACAAGATGAAAAGATAGAGGCATTCATTATGAATTATCATTCCCTCATGCCAAGGCGATATTCGTATGCAGATATACAGAAAATGACTAACTCATTCATGAACAAGCTAGGTCAAGGAGGATTTGGAGGGGTTTACAAAGGAAAGTTACCAGACAGCCGTTCTGTGGCAGTAAAAGTGCTAAATAAGTCAATAGGTGATGGAGAAGAATTTATCAATGAAGTGGCAAGTATTAGTAGAACTTCTCATGTGAATATAGTTACCCTTTTGGGGTTTTGCTATACTAGGACCAAAAGAGCTTTAATCTATGAATACATGCCAAATGGATCTCTAGATAAGTTTATATATAATCAAGAATCTCAACAAAAGAACCATCATACCTTATATGACATTGCAATTGGCATTGCTAGAGGTCTAGAGTACTTGCATCGTGGTTGTAATACAAGAATTGTACATTTTGACATAAAACCTCAAAATGTTCTTCTAGACAAAGATTTTTGTCCTAAAATATCAGATTTTGGGCTTGCAAAGCTATGCAAAGGAAGGGAAAGTATAGCCTCAATGTTGGGTGCAAGAGGAACAGCTGGGTATGTAGCTCCAGAAGTATTCATGAGAGGTTTTGGAGGGGTTTCTTACAAGTCCGATGTGTATAGTTATGGAATGATGATTCTTGAAATGTTTGGAGGAACAAATGATATTGATGTTGGACTATCTGAGAGCAGCGAAATGTATTTTCCAGATTCGATATATAAGCGTCTTGAATTGGGACAGAATTCTATAGTTGATGAGAATATAACAGCTGAGGAAGAAGAAACAATCAGAAGAATGATGATTATAGGCTTGTGGTGCATTCAAACAAATCCATCAGATAGACCATCAATGACGAAGGTAATAGAAATGTTGGAAGGTGGTATTCAATCCCTGCAAATTCCACCAAAACCTCTGCTTTTTTCTACAAGTAACGCACCAGCACCACCTGACTACTCCAATACATTATCATCAACAACAGATGTGGAGTCACAAAGGGATGAAGAGAAGGTTCTTTCATTAGCTGAAGTTTCATAGCACCCAATTAGTTTGCAATTGTAATCAATAATCTGCAATTTGTAAATATTTTCAGCTAATTCAAGATTATTTAGCAACTAAAGAGTTTTAATTAGCTGATGAGTACGGGATCCTTGTGGACATGGAACAGGCAAAGTCTGTTGCAACTTGCGACTGCAGGTTTTCTTTTTTAATTTGTTTACTATATCTGTTTGATGTTATTATTTGAACTGTCAATGGGAAAACTTTATTTTTAAAGTAAATTTCACATATTTTAATAATAAAAGTTTCAATAATAGTTCAACGTATCAACACAACATTTAAATATTAGTCGATCAAACCCAATAGCGTGGATTTGTAACAAAATAGAACATTGTTTGTCTTTGATTTCTATTAATTTGGGCTAGAACTGAAACCAGAATTTTATTGATAATTTACCCGCAGTAAATATCTAAAGCAAAATATCATTTCCTTCCATTTCAAGGACTTGGCTTACCAAGTGCAGTGATTCTTGGTATTTTTCTAGGATGCTACTATTATTTCACTAAACGAGGATTTTGGATTGGCAAGGGAATTACATTATTGCGAGAGAGTACAAAGCAAGAAGAAGAGAGAGAGGCATTCGTTATGAAATACATCTCTTACGCCAAAGAGATATTTATATTCAGATTTCAAGAAAATAACCAACTCATTCACTGATAAGCTAGGTCAAGGAGGATATGGAGGTGTATACAAAGAAACTTACCGGATGGTCATCTGGTGGCGGTAAATAACTCAGGTGATGGAGAAGAATTAATCAATGGAATTGCAAGCATTAGTATAACTTCCTACATGAATATAGTTACTCTGTTGGTGTTTTGCTATGAAAGGACTAAAAGAGCTTTAATCTATGAGCATATGCCCAATGGATCTTTGGATAAGTTCATATGTAACAAAGAATCTCAACATACAAATCTTCAGTTAGAATGGAAAACATTATATAAGATTGCAATCGGAATTGCTCTACGTTTAGAATACTTACATTGTGGTTGTAACACGAGGATTGTGCATTTTGATATAAAGCCTCATAACATTATTTTAGACGAAGATTTTTGTCTGATTTTCGGTCTTGCAAAGCTATGCAGGGGAAAAGAAAGTATGGGGTCATTGTTGGGTGCAAGAGGGACTGCTGGGTATATAGCTCTATAAGTATTCATTAGTAACTTAGGAGGAGCATCTTACAAGTCTGATGCGTATAGTTATGGAATGATGATTCTTGAAATGTATGGCGGAAGAAACAATGCTGATGTTGGAGTATCTCACAGCCCCGAAATATACTTCCCGAATTTCATATATAAATGTCTTGAATCAGGAGAAATTTCTAAACTTCATGGGAATTTAACAGAAAAAGAAGAAGAAGAAGGATGATCATAGTGGGGTTATGGTGTATTCAAACCAATCCATCAGACAGGCCATCAATGACTGAGGTGGTAGAGATGTTGGAAGGTAGTCTTCAATCCCAGCAAATTCCACCAAAACCTCTGCTATTTTCTGCGACAACACAACCAGAATTCTCCAACACATTATCATCATCAACAAACATGTGATCACAAAGGGATGAAGAGAGTGTTGTCATTAGCTGAAACCGAAACATGAAGGTGTCAATTTATAAGTGTAACTAGTTACCTTCACAATATTTTCAGCAGCTTCAAAATTTGAATGCCAAAAGACAGATTTAGTGGGTGACTGCAAAAGAATGATAGTAGAGTCTGGCTGTTATTTTCCAATTTACATAAAACCATTCTTATTTTTATCTTTTATTATTTTTAAGTATTAGAGGAGAGATTCTTCCCAATATTGAGATTCAAAACCTTGACACCCACTCCTAAGTAGTCTCAAGTTGAGTACATGTTACAAGCAATGGTACCATCTCATTTTTATGCCGGTTACCATAGGGAAGCATTGAAATAAGACATCACTGAGTAAATTACAAAAATCCTCCTGACATATGTCAATATTTAGGTTTTGACTTCGGTTAAATTTAATAATATAGTCCTTCAGTTTAAAATTTTTTACATTTTAATGATGTTAGATTTCACATGCTTCATAAATTTAGCATTTTTTACCTTATAATGTTTTAAGCAGGTTTTAAAATGGCCTTTTTTTTCATCTGAAAAATCAAAAAGAGAAATTTTCAAGGCTAAAATAAGTAATGAAACAGGACTTCTCTCAGAATACAAGATATTGAATCATGTATCAACAAAAAATTTATCAATTCTCACAAAATTAGTTAATTGCTATCAGAAATAGGAAGAAAGAGAGCTTAGCTCAAGAATCTGAAAGATTCAGAAGTATTACTCATCTCAAGGAAAGACTACCACAGCAGCAAAAGGTGAGACTAAGCTGATGGAGAAGTATTATCTGAAGAAAGACAAGCTAAGAAGGGAAACCACGTGCTTAAAGCTATAGCTTGAAGAGCTTGGAGGTTGGTACATCTTCTCCAGCTCCAGGCACAATTAGGCAGCATCACTGGGTAGTTGTAGAAAATTTTTTGCATTAAGTAGTTGATTGTAGACCTCCAGATAACCACCTGGCTGCCCAATCTTGTTTCAGCCATGGCCACCAAGAACACAACAAATCCTACCAAAGAATGGCTTCCCTCAGCAGCTCTGCCAAACATGGCAAAAAAAAAAAAACAGAACTGGCTTAGTTTGTCAGCTAACTTAACAAGGAACATGAAATCTACTTGACAATTTGACACTTCATGATAAAAAAAAAAAAAAAAAGAGGAATGAGCATATGCTTCACCAAAAGGCAAAGCTACCAACACATGATACCATTAAGAAATGCAATGCATCTTAAAAAGCTCAATTTCAGACAATCTAGTTTATTCCCCACAAGTCCCATAAATGAGTTTTGAACAAATCTTGACTGATTTCTTTTTGTACCCAGATTTCCATGGCAATGGATTGTGTCAGCATTTCCAATGGTCACATCCAAATTAGCCTACTTTTTCCTATACCAGGGCATAAAGAAATGCCCTATCTTGTCATTTTCAAGAGCCAAATAAGACAATGAAATGCAGAAGCTAGCTCATCCTCCAAGACCACATCCCAAATTTTTGCCTGCATATGCTTACTGTTTTACCATTTCAGGGGCATGTACACATGCATTTGAAAGTTGTCATATGCTTAGGGTCACAAATGTTGCAACAAACTCAAATTTTGAACTTTACTAAGTTTTCAAGAAGCCAAGAAAGGTTACCGGGTTCGCCAAGTAGTATTATGACCAATATGTGGGAAACTCCTACCCCATGGTAAATACATTTGCCATCCATGAAACATGTCCAGAATCCAAGAGGAAACAATACATGATATGTGACATCTGCTAGCTTGTGGTTTGTGAGTTTTTCAGATTATTTTCCTCAGATTCCTGAAGCTGTGCCTGCGAAATTTATTTGCTAAACAATCAATCACAGACAAATAGGGCGGTTTATAAGCCAAATTCTGTATGTTAAAAGCAGTAATTGAAAAGAGTTCTTTGGACTCCTTTTTCATTTTCTAGAGGTCTTGCTTCATTGGAGGTTAGAAAAAAGAAGCAAGAGAATTATTTTAAAAAAAAAGCTGTATTTATGGGTAGAAAATACTCTGAAACATACCAGTTGGAATTTCAACTCTCTGATTGCATGCTGTCTCTGATATGCAAAAAACTTCAATGACTGAGAGCACCATCGCCCCAACACCCAAAAATATATAAATAAATATGTAAATAGTTGGAAAGTGGAAAAGAACTTAAACGAAATTTGGTAATATTATCAATTTATGATACAGTTGATCTCACAGAATGAGCTGAGTGACAAAATAGGGAGAAAATAAAAAGCATTGCTTACTCCAATTCTCTGCATTTCAAGAGATCTGCGCAATGCCTCTCTTTTGGTTGGAAGATTATTGAGAAGCTTTGGGGGACGTTTGTAATTTTTTCCACGGTAAATTATTATAGCATGGCCTTCTTTGAGCTTGTCCACTGAAACCAAAATTCCACCACTTTCTGCTTCAATAGATTTTGCAGTACGAATGACCTGCATGAACATTCTCTGCATTGTGATCACCTTGACCACTTCTCTGTGCTTCCAGTGCTGATGCAGACCTTCTATAACACCATCAAAGACCCCACGCCTACCTGAAGTCAACAATAAACCAAAAAATTTTGACCATACAGACAAATAGAGAGGGAGGGAGGGAGGACTGTATTATCAATAGATAATGCCAGAAATTATAACTGCATGCCAATTCTGGGCAGAAACTCGATAGTTCGCTCAGTCAACAAGGAAATTAGAATTCTATTTTGGTTAATCTATGAAGATGATGCACCAAATATGATGAGGATTGAGGGTACCAATCACGGACAAACCAAAGTATGCAAGAATAGGAGCCTGTCATGAACCAAGGCTTATAGACAAGATGTTATAAAATTATGAACAACAGCAAAAGTTTTTCTCTCTTTTCTTTTCAATATGAAAATCACCACAGATAAACACAATCTTACCTTCAAATTGAAAAGAAAGACCCTGCTAACTTATTACAGCCATGCTTATCCCACTCTCTACCCAATTGAACTTCATAAAAAATACTCTTTGTCCAACTGACTATCCTTTTGTTCTTTTGAGCATCTCAAAGCATGTGGTCATTAACATAAGAAAAAAATAAAAGTATTAATTTCTGTTTTCCTAGATTGGCCCTTTTCCTAGATTGGCCCGCACCTATATCTTAAATTCTTATACAGTCTAACTTTCTGGAAATTATAATATGGGTATCAATACATCAATTGTTTTTCTTTAAACATTGAGCTTCTTTAAAAGCTGAAACTTATGAAAGAGGACAGTAAAATTAAATTGAAAAAGGAAACCCAGGCAGCTCATCTGCTATACACATTAAGTAAAAGAAGCAAGAAAAAACATACTAACAATCAATCACTCGAGTGTTTAGATAACTAAAGAAGAGGGGAAGAAAGAAAAAAAGAAAAGAAATATGCAGAAGAAAACTATCTGGAAATTTTAAAACAGGAAAAAAAAAACAACACTATGATTGAAGATTGAAAGAGTAAGCTTTCCGTACCAAGCGCTAAGCTACTATGCAACTTCAGTCCCATCTTTCGAAAGCATTCTCTCTCTTCTTCTGTCATCATTTCCAGGTCAGCATCCTGATCAGATGGTACCCAGGCAGATTTTAACTTTGATAACTCCCTAGCAGACTTCTCTATCTTGCTTTTAAGCTGCAAAATCCATGACAAATATTTTCACAAATGGAAATGTCATTAAGAAAGGATATGAGGAATGAATCTTACAATAAAAAACTTGTGTTCTTGGTTTCTCAGTTCCCTCTCCAATTTTTCCTTTTTAGCTTCTAATTGGATTTTAGACTCCCTATTTCTTTTTGCAAGCTCCCCAAATTTGACTTGTATATCCTGGAATTCATTCAAAGTTCCAATTTTGCTAGTGTTGACCGAGAGTTCATCAGCCAAATAAAATGTTTCAATTGCTTTCAATCGTGCACCTTCCTCGTTCAGGTGGCACCTCTTAAGCTCAATTTCTCTTTCTGCTATCTGATTTGCAACTTGGCAAGGAAGAAAGTCTTTGCCTCTATAGAGTATTATAAAGAACTTATTGCGGAGTAACAGAACTCCTGCAGTGAGAATCTGCATTTGTGACATCATAGTTAAAATACATATCTAAGAAGCAAATTATAGAAAAGAAAACTTGACCATTCAGACAAAGAAATTCTGGATCAAAGGCTCAGTAATCAGTACCCCACTGATATGGGTTTTTTATGCTTAGATTACGACAGTAGTGTCATGGGCCTTTAGTAGCTACAGATGGCAGAACATGTGATGCTTAAGCAAGGATGATTTTCACATGAATATGATAAAAGGAAAACCACATTGTTTGAAATTACAGGTAATTAAAATGTGTCCAAACCTTTCAACGACAATATGCATAGGAAGCTTGCCTACTTCTACTGAATAAAGACAGGACAAATATGGTTATTCACAAATTATACAGATAATTCAGACAATCATGGATGTATGATATTCATAGGCTAATAGGTTACTTTGCATTGAACTTGCCTTTAGCTCATTGGCCATTTGCTCATTGTTAGTATTTGGAATTCCCCACTTCACAGCAATCTTAGCTATAATACTCTTTTCCCACAATTTTAAGATAGCAGCAGCTAACCCTTGAAGTCCTCTGTTCCTCCCTTCGTAAAATAAGGAAACAAAAATTATTAAAAAGCCTTGAATATGAGAACAAAAAATTCCCACCCACCCAATTCTCTATGTTTAGCCTGGTATATGCAAAGCAATGCAATATTTCAACCAAGTAATAGTTCTAATATTAAGAACCCATTCTTCTAAAAGCATTTCCAAATTTCAACTTAAGCAGAATTTCTTCTCGCTTCAGTTATTCAATTGTCTTCTTGCAGTTATATAGACCAATGAGTATATAAACGTTTCTATTGAAGCTCTGACATATAAAATTTACATTTGACAAGAGGATACCAAGGACAAAATGAGTAGGTAGAGCATGAGCAAGCTTCCTAAAGTATGTCAGTTCATCATCTTTCAGCTTTGGTCTACCATATGAAGGACAAAGCCTTGATGGAGGCGTAAACCCGGCAAC
The DNA here is from genome assembly GCA_949750685.1 of Vernicia montana. Classification (NCBI taxonomy): domain Eukaryota; kingdom Viridiplantae; phylum Streptophyta; class Magnoliopsida; order Malpighiales; family Euphorbiaceae; genus Vernicia; species Vernicia montana. The sequence goes on from CATKHJ010058966.1 coordinate 7,746, forward strand.
CACTTCTGGAAGCAAATCTGCATCTACTGGCAATGGCTTTCGCATCCACCAGTCAACAAAACGAGGTCCCAAGCCATCCAATAACCTATCAGTTTCTCTCTCAAACAAAGATTTATTAATTGAAGGAGGATTAGCATCGTTTTCCATAAAGATGCTGGTTGGTATAGACTCTTCTCCATACTTGCTGCAGATATTTTCATCCATGGTACTTACATAGGAAGTCTTTGTCAAATGATAATTGCATCCTCTGTAGATAACGAGGGAGTCTTTCTTAGTCCAAACAACCAAGCCTCCAGTCTTCATCTGATTATGAAGAAAAGCAATGGAAATGAAATAAAAAATTCCACATGGTCAAAAAAAAGAGAAAAGGAGGAAAAAATAGTAATCTACATAAGCTACCAGCCAAGATAAAGAGTCAAATCAACTTGAAGTTGCATTCTACAATGTTTACTTTCTCATAGATGTACCAATATAGTTTTGAAATTCCATACAAGCAAGACATAGGTAGTCTCATTTTTTAAAGGTACTAAATACCTACATAAGCATCTAAAAAGACCAGTAAAAGATGAGTAGTTAATATAAACTTCCTGTTCATCCATAATAATATGGCACTAACAAATTTCTGTCCGTCATCATATTTCCGTAATGGTTTCTGATATGAACTTTAAGGGGAATGATTAATTATTATTGTGAAAGATATGCTACAGAAGCTGCACAATTTAGAAATGAAAGGATAACGAATTCACAGTTTAAAATTTAATTTTTTTACCTAGGAATATAGGACTTTTTATATAGCATTGTTGTTCTCAATGGGTATGCACAGCACCATATTGAACTTGAACAGAAAGCATCTGTTTCCATGGAATATAAAAGAACACAAGTACTAATTAACTGACAAAAAATCCACTTTAAGTATTTGAAAATAAGTACTGTGGTCTGCAATTCTTATGGAACTTCCTTTCCAGAGGAAGCAAAATTAGCAAACTTCTTCAAGCTTACCATTTAATTCCAGCTCGTTCAGAAAAGGCAGAAATCACTTTAATTTTAACATAGAATTCACCAATAAAAACCATAATTGAAAGTCTAAGCCCAAGTACAAAATCTGACAATTGCATACTTGTTTTAAAGGAATATCAATTTTAGTCCTGTCAACAAATTTTATGAAACTCCCCGTGACAATAAATGTACTTCACAAGCATCAAGAAACCAAACAAAACAATGGCAGCATAAGGAAACCAAACCTCAACAATTTCTCTTGCTCTATCCATATTTCGACACAATGGGAGATCAAATTTGACCATTGCAAGCTCACTTCTTCTCCAAGCATGTCTTATCTCATCAACCACACGCTGTGTCACCCCTGCTTTCTTCACGTTCACCCATTTGCTCATCCTTGCAGCTTCATTTCTCAATTTCTCAAGCAATTCCTTATCAAGACTCAACTCAGCCTTAGTAACCACCTTCTCCTTCTTCATTCTCCGATACACAACCCTCTCTTCCCTAACCCAAGGCAACAACTTTTTATCAGCACTCAAATCCTCATCTCCTTCAAGCTGAGCCAAACTTTCTCCTATCTCAAACCCATCAGAATTCACTTGGGTATTCACTGAATCTTGATTCTGCTGCAATTTATCTATGCTTTTAACAATTTTTGCCATTGCTTTTTTCCCTCTTACCCCACTTTCTTTAGCAGTCAATGCCTCGTCAGATTTTTCAATGTTGGCATTCTTTGAGGGGTTCTTGTTTCTGGGTTTTGAGAGGTTAAGGAGTTCATGAGGTTGGAGAAGGAGAGGACCCTTCATCCATGGAGCTGTTGGCACTTTAATGGTAGCATTGGATTGGGAAATTGGGTCTGAAAAGACAGTGAATTCAGTGTTTTTGTTGGTGGAAAATGATGGGTTTTGGGAATTGTTTAAGCTATTTTTGTTAGTTGATGAATATGAGGAGGAAGAGAAGGGATTGTAAGAGAAAATTTGGAGGAAAAGAGTGGCAGGCATGAGTGGCAAGCTATGCTGGATGATTTTTTTTTTATTTATTTTTTTTTCAGTCACATTTCTCTTTATATCTCGCATTTCTCTTTTTCAGTCACATTGCTATGTACTTGAGTCCAACTTCAACTTAGGAACGGCAATCAGGCGAGGCAGAGGGGAGTGGGATGGATTATGAGATTTTCATATCCGTTTCATAAATTGTCGGAGTAAAGACGGACCGTATAAATCGGATTCAGACGGATACAGAGGGAAGATGGAGATACCCATTTATATTTTTATAATTTTATTAATATTAAAATTTTATAATTAATATATTTTGATAAAATATTATATATATTTATATTAAGTTTTATATATTATTAATTATTAGTTAAATAATAATAATATAATTAAATACACAATAATATAATTTTAAAGAAAATTAATAATTTTTTTTATATACATGTAATATGAAATTATAATAAATAAATATTGTGAAATCGATGCGGGAATACTCAATTTCATTCCCTCCCCAATATTATAGACGGGACGAGAATTTCCCATCGAATTTGGGACTAGGACGAATTTTTCGTTAGAGCAAATCGAGTTTTGCCATCTTTATTTTACCTCTAAAAATTCAGTATAATAATTAATCATAGTTTTTATTATAGTATAATATGTTGAAGCAAGAACGAAAAAATTAAAGAACAATAGTATCATCGCGGCTCTACCCAAGTTCATGCAAGCAGCATATCAGTCTCGTCATTTTCAAAATAAAACAATTCAAAATCTCCTCTGTTTTGCTCTTCTTCTGCACAGGAAGAAGAACAGAAAACACACCCAAACTTTTTATTGCTCGGTAAACTGAAAGAATTGATTTTTTTTAATTTTGTATATCCAAAGAAAACTATGATCTACCTTTTATAGTATATTCAACGGATAGAAAATAAAAATAATAACAGTAGGAAGAAAATCGTGGACCAAGGATCAGGGGAGAGTGGGAGAAAATCGTGGTGCCAAAAAATCAAGAGATTAGGGATTTTATTTACAAATATTATAGAAAATTTTATTTAAAAAATAATTAAATAAATTTTCTGTAAAAAAAATTAAGTCCACCACACTCAGACTCGGGCTCCGTACGGCCGACCGGTTAAGGGATCAGGGATTTTGCTTACAGATATTATAGAAAAATTTATTTAAGTAAGTAATTAAATAAATTTTTTGTAAAAAAAAAAAATTAAACCCAATCAGACTCGGGCGCGTGTGTGGTATTCTATGCCTCCTCTCTCTTCCACAAAAGTGGGTACTCCTTAGGGCTCAAACTTATAAGTTGAGTCTCTTTTATATAAGCACAATTAAAAAGTTGTCTCTAAACAATGTGGGACAATTGCCAGAGAGGAAAAACACAAAGCACTAGTTTAAACACAAGATGGACAAAAACTAAAAAAATTCACACTGGTCCAACATAATATAAAATAACAAAGCCTAATTTAAAAAAATTATTGATTATTATTTTCATTGTAAATGAGTCATTTACTAAAAAACTATGAACCATTGAGATTTTGTGAAAATTATTCAAACTTTAGAAATTAGTGTGAAACAAATAAATTACAAATGTAAAAGTAAAATTTATTTACAAATAAATTCTCAAGTTTGAAAAGACACAACTTAAATTGTGAAATTTAATTGAATTTCATATTTTTGTGTTTGGAACAAATTTATAATTGAGTTGTTTTTATTTTTATATCCTAAAATACCTTCAATATAATAAATATAAATAAAAAAATAAAATGACTAAAAAATAATTATAATTATCAACATTTTTGGTCAACTTTAGGGTGTGACATTTTTCAGGCATGTTCACGGTGGCTTAATGACACTGCTTTTCTAGAATTATTGAATGATACTATTATTGTTTTAGTTCCAAAATGTGATGCTCTATCAAGTATGAAAGAGCTTAGATCGATCTCACTTTGCAATGTTTTGTATAAAATTATTGTGAAGGTCTTGACTAATAGTTGAAGCGTGTTCTTCCTAATTTGATCTCAGAATTTCAGCTTGTTTTTGTCCCTGGAAAGCATATATGTGATAATGTAATGGTGGCCTCTGAACTATTGCATTATATGAAGTGCAAGACACAGGGAGATGTAGGAGAGGTTGCTCTGAAGTTGGACATTAGCAAGACATATAACAGAGTGGATTGGGATTTTTTGAAAGGGATGATGGTAAAAATGGGCTTCTGTTCAAAATGGATTGACTGGATAATGTTATGCATTAGCACAGTTAAATAAAATGTGTTAGTTAATGGTGCAGAGGTTGGTCCAATTTTTCCGCAACGTGGTTTAAGGCAAGGAAACCCACTATCACCTTATTTGTTTATTATTTATGTTGAGGGTTTGTTAGCTATGATTACTAAAGTTGAGGCGAGGGGGAGATCCATGGTTGTAAGGTTTGTCGAGGTGCCCCTAGTGTATCTCACTTATTCTTTACAGATGACAGCTTCCTATTCTTCAAAGCCACAGTTAGAGAGAGCAATATTATCCAATAGTTTTGCAAAATTATGAGGTAGTGTCTAGTCAAGCCGTCAATTTTTCTAAATCTGGTATTATGTTTAGCTCAAATGTATGAGTGGATAAACACGTGGAACTTTTAAATATTCTGAGTGTTACTAGTTCAGTTAACACGGGTAAATATTTAGGATTCCCTTCTTTGATTGGTCGTTCGAAGAGAGCTATTTTTTATTTTCTTAAAAATCGCCTTTGGAAATGGATACAAGGATGGATCACTAAGTTGCTTTCTAGAGCTGGAAAGGAGGTCCTTCTTAAAACAGTTGCTCAAGCAATACCAACTTATTGCATGAGTATTTTTGCAATTCCAATTTCATTGTGTGAGGAGCTTCAATGAATAATGAATTCCTTTTGGTGGGGTCATGGTGCAGATGGGAAAAAAGGTATTAAATGGCAAAGTTGGTCCAAACTTTGTCAAAGGAAGGAGAATGGAGGTATGAGCTTTAGAGATTTGGAGGCATTTAATTATGCACTTTTGGGTAAGCAAGGCTGACACTTATTGACTAAACCACATACGTTGGTAGCTAGGATTTTCAAAGCAAAATATTATCCTAGAGATAGTTATCTTTCTTCTAAAATTGGTAGTAATCCAAGTTTCATTTGGAGGAGTGTGTGGAGTGCAAAAGAGGTGGTAACTGCTAGAAGTAGGTGGAAAATTGGGAAAGGTGAGTCTCCTATGATTAAAGGGTATGAAAAGTTAGTGGTGGCTGATCTTTTTGAGCCTTTTAGTAGGTGGTAGGATGCTCAGTTTCTTTCTTCTTTATTTTTGCCTACTGACATGTAAGCACTTTGTGGTATTTTGCTGCCAAGACTAGTAGGTGAGGATAGATTAATTTGGCAATATTCAAAAAATGGAATATATTCAGTAAAGTCGACTTATCGGTTAATTAAAGAAAAATTATTACCCACTAGTCCAATGGTGAGTAATATTGGTTGGAAGAAGCTTTGGAATTTGAATGTGCCTTCTAAGGTAAGTAATTTTATATGGAGGATATGTAGTGATTGTCTTCCCACAAATGTAAATCTTGTTGCTTGTAAGGTTAATGTCCCACTATGTTGTCATCTTTGTAGTAGAGATGTTGAGCATGTATGGCATCTTTTTTTGGACTGTGAGTATGCTAGAAGGTGTTGACAGCAGGTTGGTATTTCTTTCCCACTTTTTGATGAGGTAATATTTGAGTCATGGTTGCTGGACATTTTGGGAAATCTTCCTCATGATGTTCTTGGCAAGGTGGTTATGGTTTTTTGGACTATTTAGAGACAATGTAATAGCCAGGGGATAAGAAGTATCTTCCTCCTGATGTTGCAATGAAGCTTGGGTTGAGTTACTTGTACGATTGGCTTTCAGTAAGGAGTAAAGAGCAGCCAAGAGACTACATGTTATTTACCGGAGGACAGGCTAGGCCACATTGGATTAGGCCGGCGTCTGGAAGGTTCAAGTGCAATGTTGATGCCGCTTTCCCTAGGTCTGGTAATTTACTTAGTCTAGGGATGGTGATTCATGACTCTACTAGAAGTTTTGTAGCTTGTAAGTCACTATACCTTGGCTTAATTTGCTCGGTTCGAGAGGGAGGCTTTGGGTTTGAGAATGGATTTGGAATGGGCACTTAGCTTACATTATCACCATGTGGATTTTGAGATGGATGCAAAGGATGTGGTGGATGCTATCTATTGTAAGCAGGTTGATTTAACTGAGTTTGGTAGTGTTATTGCTGATTGTATTTCTCTTAAGGATAATAGAGATTTCTCTATTTCTTTTGTGAAGAGACAAGTGAATATGCTTGTTCATAATCTAGCAAGGATAGTATATTCTTTATCTTGTCCCTATGTTTCTTTTATTGTTCCTCATTTCTTAGAGGATTATGTGATTTCTGATCTTGTTCATTCTAGTTAATAAAGTTTTATTCATTTCAAAAAAAATAATTATATTTGTATATTTATAATTAATATTTAATTTATTAAAAATTAGTTAGAAAAATAAGTAAAAAAAAGTAATGAGAGAAAAATATTAGAGAAAGTAGTAGAAGGAGAAACAATGTATGTAGTAAGAAAAGAGAGAGAGAGAGGAAAGAGAAAGCATGAAAAAGAAAATAAAAGAAAATTATATTTTTATCCATAATACTTGTTTGAATAGTTTTATAGAATTTATTTGTTTCAAACATATTGTAAAATGATCATCAAAATTTAAAATTAACAACCTAACTTTCCAATTTTTAATTTTTTTTTAAATTTTATATTAGAAACTAAAATATTCTTTACATTTTATACTATCTATTTGCATCAAAAAGTGAGTGAACATGACCTGTAAATTATTTTAGAAGCTCAAATATGATAAAGCCTATTAAAGGGTATTTTTATCATTTTATTATTAATTAATTAATTTTAATTAAAGAGTTGGCCAACATTTAATTAAAGGCTACTAAGC
>CATKHJ010059047.1:0-16332 GCA_949750685.1 Vernicia montana
TAATATTTTACTTGTATGCTCATAATTTGCAGGAAAAATCTGGATGAAGTGATTACTCATAATTTTAAGCAATTTCAGCATAAGTTCTATTTTTGCATTGTTAGTATGTATTACAAGCGAATACTCTTTCATTGGCCATGAATGAAATTCCTATCTTGAAGTTGCGGTGATACTGATGAAAGATAGCTTCCTTTTGCTTTTTTCTAATTCATTTCAGTTCAAAGTTGTCTTGTGCATATTATATCTTATTATGCATATTATATCTTATTATGATTGCTTTGCTGTAGGGCTAGGAGCATTGCACTAAAACAAAATCATACATAATGGAAAATCCAAATAAACCAATATTATTGAAGGAATTTAAAACACTATGGAAATATTTGGAGAAGAATGAGTCAGGGAAAAAGGGAAAATATGATGAATCAAATACATTACTGATAGATGATTCACCATACAAATATTATTTTGTTTGAATTGAATGATTTTAATCTAAGTAACAATTTTTATATGATTATGTTATTGTATTGGATTTACTCATCATTGTATTTGAATTGAAAGATTTGAATTTGAATAAATGGTATACAATAGTATTATTTTTTTTTGATTCATGTTATTGTTTTTGAATGAGTGAGTTTAAATTGGATAGCAGGCTAGCAAGAATTACCTATGGGACATTACATATATCTTCATGTAATTTTATCCTTAAATTTCTATTCTTATTGCACTTTAGTCCCTTAGGTAATTCATAATGTAGCTTAGTCCCTCAGATTTTGTTTAGACAAACACTTAATCCCTTTACTAGTACATATTTAGTATATAAAGTATACAAAGTAAAACATCAACTACATATATTCAACGACTTGTTATTTCTATTAAAAAAAAAAAAAATTTACATTGTTAACTACCTATTGCAGTCACTTTTCAAGAAATATATATTGAGATCTTTGGTAGGATCTTATACTCATTTCCTAAGAGAGAGTAAAGCAAAATTCTTAATAATATAGTTTCCTCACAAAAAATCATTTTCTTTTCATTATTTAATAACTTTAACTTTTTATTTGAGATTAACAAAATATGAACTATAAGTTTGATTTATAAATAATAAAAACTAATTTAATTGTATTGAATTTCATAAAATTTAATTAAAAAGAATTTCATAAAATTAAACGTGTAACAGTGAAATTTATATTTTAATTAAAATAAAATTTGAAATTTGAAATCAATCCAACAAAATTTTATAAATTCATAAAATCTAAAAATCTTAATAAAATATTTATAAAATTACCTACTTGCATTTTACATTCAATGTAAAAAAAAAAAAAAGATTGGGTACAAAAAAAGGAAATCTAAAGAAATAGTTTCACATGTGCAAATTGGTAGCCACTGTATATCAACGAAGCGTCGTCGTTTCATTACAAACAAACAATCAACAACATAAAACACCACAAAAATCTCGATTTTCCAATATGGACCCTTCAAGTTTTGTTGGATTTCCGACCTATGACTTCAACAGTCTATGATTTACAAACACCAAAACAATGATACATGTATTTACACAAAAACCATCTCCAAAATTCAACTTTTTTGAGTTTTCATCCTTTTTTATTTATAGGAAAATCCCTTCAATTTGATTCCAATAGTTGATTTTATCTTCATTACTCTCTGAAGTTTCTCACTTCAAGTAAACCAATAAATTTCAATTCAAATTTCAAAATTTTGCACAGATTGTTCTAATCATTTGCATTTTATTTGATTGTTTATTTGTAAATTTAATGGTGAATTTGGATCTAGAGACCCTAAACCTTACACAATCCTCCAATCTCCATGTCTCCATCAACAATGCCATTGGCCATCCAGCTAAAGGAAACGACGTGTCATTACAATTGTTAGGTGTTGCTCAGCTCAGCTTATCCATAACTTAATTACTAAATATGTAATTTTTAATTCTTTTTTCATGAATTCTTGTTTTATAGTGATAATTCTGTATTTTGTTTGATTTCTCATTGATAAATTTGTATTTGTGTATGTATGTCACAACAATGTTTTCTTAGCCAGGGTAATTTGCCTACCATATGTCTAATTGAGACAATTTGATTCACTTGTTTCTTTTTTTTCTTTTTTTTTTTTTTTAAATCTTGAGTATTTAGTTAACATTATTATATATACACACATACAGATTTATTTAAGGTCTATTCAATACCACTTTTGTTTCTTGTTTACCTTTTTTTTTTTAAATAAAATCCAAATGCGTTGATTTGAGTTTTTTTCACTTATTTTTAATTTAGTTACTAAATATTGATTTGATGCAAATAAATCACTGCTTTAATTTTTATTGCAATAATATATGAATTTGAATTTTTTAGAAATAAATCCATCAAAATGATGACATCATTGTTCAATTAGACAATTTAAATCTTAGTCAATATATATGAGGTCCACATATAAAAAAAAAATTCAATTTTTTATCCATTTGGTTTGAGTAACAGTGGTGTACCCCTTATTGACATATCAACTCAAAAATTATGGTTTTTAGCATAGAGAGGGAGAATCAAATATAGATCTATTATCCATATCGTATATGCACTTATCATAAGGTGTATAATTTTATTAGGACAAAAACTACTATCTTAGAAGGTTATATCATCATTTCGGTGAATTTATTGTCTGAAAATTCAAAATTGTACATTATTATAATAAAAATTAAAATTCAGTGATTCATTCGCATCAAATTAATATTTTGTGATCAAATTATAAAAAATATATGTATATAAAATTTAATAATTTTTGGTGTGATTAACCCTAGTTTTTTAGAAGTGTTTTGGAAACAAAAAAACATAAACCTTACAACCAAAGAAATTGGATTTTTGTTTCTTCCTTTCTATTTTCATGTTCACTCTATTTATTCTCTTTGTCTACTCTTTCTTACTTTCTCCATTTTTTTGTTAGATCTTCCCTTATCTCAATTTTTATGGCTACTAAATCAAAGATTTGATTTATTTTTGAGAATGAAAAAAATACTAATCACATCATGAAAGCCTCTCTTTGGATGGTTTCTCTTCATCTTAAGTAGTATTTATAAAAACTGAAAATTAAGCGCTGAAAAATTAAGTGCTGAATTTTAAGCGCTGAATATAATAAATACTGAAATTTTCTAACGCTGAATATAATCAATCTGTTTGATAACTGTTATTACTGAAAATTATTAAACTTCTTTGTTAGACATGATTAACCATGCGATATTGATATTTAAGTTTTAACTATTAAACACAGTTTTGAAATAAAAAAATTAGAAGTAACAATCATATTAGAATAATATTTCTCATAAGTTTTTAAAAAATAAACATTATTAAATTTTAAATGTTTTAATAAAATAAAATAAGAAATTTAAGAATATGTTAAGGGTATAAAAGTCACTTTAAAAAAAAATTAAAAACTCAATAGCTAAGCGTGTTCAATAGAAATTTTAAGTCAAATATTTTAACTTGCCATTTTAAGTGGTTTTTGACTTAATTGAAAATTTTAAGTTGGAACAATTTTATATTATCAAATTATTATAAAACTAATAAGTACTGAAAATATTAAATTAAGTAACAAGTTGAATTATCAAACACCCTCTAAGATTTTTTCATCTTTCCGAATTTCACCAAATCACCACAAAATTAATTCAATCTCATCTTAATACTATATTTGAGGAAAAAATTGGGTGGAGAAAGAAAAGTGAGGAAAAAATAGAAAAGATGGGGAATTTTTTTTTTTTTTTCCACATTGTTTGGAAAGGTTGTGAAAAGTGAGGGTGTGAAAAGTGAGGGTGTGAAAAAAATAAAATTACTATTGTATCCTTTTTTTCTTTGATTGAAAAATGAAAATAAGGTTAAAAATGTAATTTTATTTATAAATATAATTAAAAAAATCATTTTTCCTAACTTTCACTCAAAAAAAATGGGGGAATGTTTTTAGTGGCTCAGGAAAAATAACATTTCTTTCTCCAACCTTTCTCTATTTTATGGCTGTAATCGAGCCGAGCCGAGTCGAACTGAACTTTAACTTATTCATGCTTGGCTCGATATTTTTTTTTTCTAAACTCAAACTTGTGCTCAACTCATTAATAAATTATAATTGAGTTAACCTCGAACTCAAGTTCGATTTGTTTTGAAACTCGTTTATAATTTATCAAAATACTCAACTTCCTAAATATTTATTTCTAATAAAATAACTATAATAAAAATATTTAAAACTAACGTAAAAGCAAAATCATCTAATTAGTGAAAAAAAATTCAATTATAAAATTGAGTATCACATGTATTACAAAAATATTAATTAATAAAAAAAATATTTTTAAAAATTAAAATATTAGATTATATAATAAGAAAATATTAGATTATGTTAATTAAGAGAATATATATTTTAGTCAAATTGAATTACCAAAAAAATTATAAGAGTATTAAAATAAATTTTTTGAAGTGCCAAAATTATTAAGTTAATAATAATAATAATAATAATTAAACTGTTTACGAGCCTAATGAAGTCGAACTTAATTTTGTTCAAACTCGACTCTTTTATTTATCGAGCCTTAAAATAAAGTTCAAATTTGGCTCATTTATAAAACGAACACGAACGAACTTTTATCAAGTCGAACACCGAGCCGCTCGCAAACTGCTTGACTCATTTACACTCCTACCCTATTTTCCCAAATAATTGAAAAACCTTTTCCCAACTCCTTTCCATTCCTCACCCTTCCCCCTTCTTCCCAAACATAGTGTAAATTTCAAGATTTCATTTGTAATTATTATTCATTTGTAAACATTTAATAATTGAATAAAAAAAATTATTGAATAAAAAAATTATAAACAGAAAAAAAAAATACATAATTCTCAAAATAAAATTACAATTTGTCATTTTTAATAAACTTCAAACTTTAATTGTTTATCTTCTGAACATAACTTTTTTCATTTTTATTTAAATTATTAAAATTCTTAACATAAAATATTATTATATATTTTTTACATTACGAAATCATTTAATAATTATGAAAATATTCTTTTTGATTGAGGTATAAAAAATTATATAAAAAAATATACTTAACTTTGCTTTAAATATTATCATTTTTAAAGTATACTGAAAAATTATTTATATTAAATGTATTTCCTAATTATTTATAATTAAGAATTTATTTTAAAGTATTTTCATAACCAATAAGAACTAAATAATAATAAATAATGAATATAAAGTGCATAACCAAAATCATTCTAAATTAAAATTTTAACCTTAACTTTATAATTATTAACAACTTGTGAAAACTTTAGGATTTGGATGGTAGAATTTATTCAATTTTATAAGAAACCTTTAGAGTAAATTTTTTTGAATATTATGTGAAAAATCCTAAAAGAAAGAACAATAAATTTTTATATAATGGTTTGTTATGATTGGATTAATGTATGAATTAAAATGGTAAAACATATTAAACTTAAAATTATTAAAAAATTAAATAAAAAATACCGAAATTATAAAAATTGTTATCATATGAAAACTATTTATAATTAAATTATAAAAATTTAATATTATATTAAATTATTAAAAAAATTGTAATATTTTAATAAATAAAATTTATTTATTTATAAAACTTAAAAGCGCGAGGTTAATTTTCAAAAAAAAAAAAAAAAAAAAAAAAAAAAAAAAAGCGAGGTTAATCTGGCCAAACAAATGAAACCCTAAGATTTAAAATCATGAATTTCTGGTTCTTCCTCTCTGTTCAGGATTCCAGATTAAAGAGAAGTTACAAGACTGAAAAGAATGGCAAATTACTATGACATTGATGATATTATTGTGGAGGAAGAGGTCATCAACGCTATATTGTTTTTCAAGTCTTTCAGTATTTTCAGTTTCAAGTCTACTTACTATTGTTGTTTTTCATGCTCACAGTTTGTTCCAGTTGTATTCCACAAGGCCATAAATGGAGTCAAAACTGATGAAAGCACCGAAAGAGGCTATGTAAGTTTCTGAGGAAATTTCTATCTTTATCTTTGTCTTTGTCTTACAGATATGTTGTTTCTTTCTTAGGTTGAACAAGGTTCAAAAGCAGACCTATCTTTCTGGCTTGCTCGTCAGTTACTCTTGAGGCAAGCTGTATCAATCAATGTTCCCTCTTGTTTCAATCAAAAGTACACACAGAGAATGCCATTGAAGATCTTTTTTTTTTTTTGTTACTTCTTTTAATGTCTTCTTAATTTTACTACCAGAACAAGGCTGGAAATCCAGGCTGATGCAGCATGTGTCGATCTAGGATCTCGTTCTTCATATTTTTATGAATTTGGATGCAAACTAGCACCACTGTAAGTCTCTTCCCCATACCCTTCTATTTGCATGTATATTATAATTCTTACAATATCTTATATTCTATGCAAGGACATTGCCTTGTTGCCAACCAGAAGCATTATTTGTATTATAACTTTGTTAGTTTTTCTATGCCATTGCATCTGATGTCATTGGCCTCATAAATAGTGACATTGAATTTGGTATCTTTCATGTATAGCTTGAAAAATATTTCCCATTCATAGTTGTTTTACCCTTTTATGTATTCTAATAGGTCCAAATATTAAGGACAAGGCACTTATTTGGGGCTCTGCAATATGTAAAAGCTAAGTGGGAAATTCCTCAAATAAAATGTGAAAATGAACAACTTCCCATTGTGTTTTGATTTTGATTTTTATTTTGAGAAGTTAATGTTAAAGTTCTGAAGGGATCAAAAACTAATTTTAGGAATTAGTTCTCTGCACAGGGCGTTTCTTTTTGTCGTCAAATACTACAATTTGAGTTTGTATAAATTATGATAGATTGGTCAAGTTAGATGGGTAATCTAGCAGACTGGTACATTTTGGCACCTTTTTTTTTTACTAATAATACTACAACTAAATTTCATATGGCTGTGATTTTATCTAATGTGGTGGGGTTATCGTTTGTTGTCCTTTTGATGGTAAGACTACAATAAGCACAAGTTTCCAACCAGGGTTGGAACAACTGGCTAACCTGTTGATATTAATTTACCAGATTATACTATTCACTTTTTCTTTGGTCGACAATTATTTCTAACCGAGCTCTTACTTATTCTGTATCATTATGCATAGGTGTGATAAAACAATTGGGTTGTTGCTCTCTTATGCCTTTAGAATCCGGTATAAAGAGGTTCTTTTCAAGGCACACACCATATCATTTGCAGCAGCCTCCAAATTTTTGGCAATTTTAACGAAGGAAGAAACCAATTGTAAGATTCATTTGCTTGTTTAACCATTTATCTTCTATTTTTCTGCCTTATAAACATATAATAACATTAATATTATGGCTGTGCATATTATAGTGTACGAGGCAGCACAATACTCCATGGCATCCTTTAAGAGATGGCGGATGGGTGGCCCTAGATTGCAGAGAGCTTCAATTCTTGGGAGGAAGAGAAAACCAACAGACTAGGGGATATTTTTAATCTGATATGGTCTCCATTTGGATATTCATGCTGATATTAGTTGTGCTATGGGAATTGCACAAGATAATTGTACAAATGCATGAAATTAAGGCATAGAATTAGTGATATGGAGGATTTTACTTTTTCAGTTTTTTACCCTTCATGTTTGATTTTGAATTGCAATTTCATGATTATTGATTGACTTTAAGGTATAGTATGAATAACTAGGGCTATTTTAATTGATGATGCAAGTCATTTGTTATTGTTTGTGGATAAGAATGATGGGCAGTTGATTATCCAAAGGTGACAATTGAGGTAAAAGTTTTAGACTTTAAGCTTTTATGGGGTTGTTTCCATGATTTTAGATGCAGACCCAGATGTAGTTTTGTTGTTGATTTGGTTATTCAATGTATGCTACAGTTCATTTACTAAAGCACCATTTTCAACTGTTACTTTTCTCATTGGATGCATCATTTAATTTTACTCAATTATTTCTTTAATACCAGGATATGGGCTTTATTTTGTTCTGATTACTGAGAATAAAATCTTAATGAACAAAGGCTAACATGGGTTTTATATTAAGTTTAGTTCTTAATCTATGGATGTCAATGTGATCATGTTTTTCATTTTAGTTGGTTATGCTTTCATTCAAGGAATATAGCTACTCACATTGTTGCAGGGAAATAATATTCATATTCCTTTTTTGCTGGAAAATACTGTCTTTGGCACATTGCGAGGATTGGAGGTATTGATGGTTATCGGTGAATTGCATAATAAAGTAGTCGCATGCATAATTACTTCTCCGTGTAAATCACTTGTGAATAGTTTGTTCTTTTCAAAGTTGAGATTGCTGCTTCCCAATAGATGAGACCGAGAGGGTGTGGGGAAGGATGACATGGAGACTAGCTAATCCATTTTTATTGCATTTTTTCTATAATGGATTAGGTTTCATGAGCATAAGCACTAGAGACAGTGCCAAATACTCTCTCATTCTCTCTCACGCTCATTGAACTCCAATAACAGGCCTCTCAAGTCTTTTTTTTTTTGTCCATGATAATATTTTGAAGATTTCTGTAAATAAATTATGGCATCCTTGGCAAAACTGTTGTTGGTGCGGTTTTAAATGGACATATTGCTATTCTAAGCATGGATTATGGATTAGAAGTCATCAGAGTCCCAAAATGGTTACTGAACTAATTTTATTTATTCGACCAAATGCATGGAGAATGCATTATAAAATATGGGAAGAAATAGTGTGGCAGAATTCTTGTGAACATTGTCTGATATGATTATTTATTTTATCCTGTCATAGACCTTAGTAGGGTGGTGAATTTAAATTAATGTTTAATCTTTCAGATGAGGTGGTATTGTGTATCAATGGATACAAATTATTGTTTTGTTTTCTTTATATTGATTTTTTGTTGCTTTTCTTCATTCCATCAGTGCCTCCTGTCTGGCTTAGTTTGATTCTGACTGAGCCAACTCTCAGAAATTTATGACATAGTACAGTAGGGATTCCAATAATATTAGTATCATGATCTTCCATACTTCCCAGACAATGAAGGCCCTGAAGAAGCTGTAGATGTTGAGTTAGTTTGATGAGGCTGAAGCCAAAATTTTCTTCATTCTACATGATTTGATTGGCATTTCAATATTAAAAGTCATCAGAGTTTTGGGAGTATAATTCTGAAAATTGTTTACTCATTTTTATTTTGTACCTTTTCTAATAGGTCTCTTATTTATAACTCTTTACACTTCTTAAGATGCGTGCTTGCAGTTGCTTGGAGTGTAGATGCTAATCTAGCTTCTAAATATGCAACTAACTGCTATAAGATATTGATGCGCTTGGGAGTGGTTTAAGTTGTGTAGGTCACCTTTCTTCATCCAATCTTCTTTTCTGTGATCTTCAGACATTCAGCCAATTATGTACATTTGATTATGGAATTAAATCTGTACAAATGTACAAGGTGCCATGGTACATTCAAGACAAACCAAGATTGCATATCGTGGGCTTTTGCTTGGTGAGCCTCCTTTCTTGATTTCTTCTGCAATGAAAGAAAGTAAAATCTTAAAATTTTTTCCTGGAACCTTATTAAAAATCCCTTTATAATGCACACTTTTACAGATATATCCAGGCATATTATTATGATGTCATTAAGCAGACAATTGAATCAATGCCATACACTAAACTTGTAAGATATGCTGTTCATTTGGGAGCTTCGTATTTCACCATCAGAATTAAGTCAAGCATGCAGTTGTTCCGTTTACCATGCTTTTTATTCTCTCATTATTTTGCAGCATTATACTGATATTTGAAATTACATTCAGTAGAATGTCCTTCAATGGCACGTTATAGATGAGCAGTCAATTCCTTTAGAAGTACCAACATATCCAAAATTGCGGAAAGGTTCATATACAAAAGTGGAAGCAATACACAGTGGAGGATGCTTATGAAATAATAAAGTAAGATTCGTACTGATTATTTTATTACTAAACAAACATGAAATTTACACTTAAGAAAAAAGAGAAATGTTAAAGATTATGAACATAGTAAAGCAAAGATAAAGCTTTAAGTGAATGAGACATGCATGATCTTAAATTAATATTTTGATCAAATAGGCAATTTAGTTCTTATTCTTCTTCTTCTCCTTTCCTGTCCTCTCTCTCTTCCCTGTTCTATGGCTTCTTGTCTTGCTCATTTTATTGTATGTCATCCTTCCTTACTTTGCCTAGGCTAACATCTACTTTGTTTTTCAATGTTTCCATGTATCAATATGAAGCTTTGCCAATTAAGAGGTGAGTCTCATCTTTATGGTATGTTGAAACTTTAGAGAAACGATTTTTAGGCCATATTTATGAACTAACAACTTTTTTGCCACTGATTTAGTTGAATATGATCATTGGAAATGTGCAAGTGTAGAATTTAATGGAAACAATAAGTTGAATTGATTTCACTAATAGGCCTGGTAAAAGTTTAGCTATATAATAATTTTTTGGGGGGTCAAATGCCTCTGGTTTAAAATAACATTGTTTTATGCACTTTTCTTGATATTTCTTGATGGTATATGGCAGGCATCAATGTTAAGGCCGAAATAGATGTCCCTGGTCATGCAGAATCATGGTAAAGAACTACTTATTTTCTATTTTTGTTATAGTAATTCACTAGTTACAAACCTCTAGGTGCATAGGGAACGTATCTATTGAGAAATTGTATTGGTTTAGCTAGGATTTGGCATATAGTTCTTAGTCAGTAGCAATTAGAAGGCATGTATCTTTCTACCTTTTGATCACTCCAAATGTAGGATGAAGTAGAATATAGACACTCAGCTTTTACTTTTTCTGGAAGTTTTATCTTTTGTGCAAACTTGGTTTGCAGAACAGAATTTAAAGTGTTTCCTTTAAATTCATTTAATTCTCTGGAGATTACCATTGCCTTGAATTTAAGAAGATGAACGCGCATGAGTTGAGGCATAAACTTTTCCTACTTGAGATCATAATTGACTAATTGTATATAGTGGTCTATCCAGTGGCAGCGCAGGCAATTCTTCATTACATGAAATTCTTGAAATATGTGATCTTTCAATGCCAGGGGTACTGGATATAATGATCTTTGGCCTTCTGCTTCCTGTAGAGAGCCACTTGATGTCACAAACAATTTAACTTTAGATGTTTTATCTGGAATTCTGACAGGTTAAGTTCGTTTATTCCTTTTACCTGCTAGCTGTTCTGTGCAACTTAGTTTGTTGATATTAATTTTTCTTTTTATTTTATTAATGTGGAGAGATTCCCATGAATGAAGCACATTAAATGGATTTTGGGTGGGTTAATTAGTATGTGAAAGTTGGCTGTTGTACTTTTTAGCAACCCATTTTATGGAGGTTGTAATCTTTGGTGGAGTTCTTGGGCTTTCAACTTGGTGTATGTTTTTTTGACAACAAATACATTCATTCTTTTTGGCATATGTTCCATGTCCTCTATTTTAATTTTTTGATTAAACTCTTGTTTTACAGACATGAGAAAAATCTTCCCTTTTGAGCTCTTCCACTTGGGTGGTGATGAGGTTAACACAGGTTAGTATGCTTGCTTTTCTCATTGAAAGCAAAGATTCTTGGTATCCCTTAATTGACAAAAGAAGTAGGTCAGCTGCAGAAAAAAAAAAAAGATTCTCTGATGTGTTAAAAAGAAGGCAAATGTTCTGTTTGATAGATTCTATTATAATTCATATATGACTATTAAAGCTGAAATTCTAGTCACATGGAATAGGCACATATGATTCATTTGTAAGAATTCGGTAATGCATTTTGAGCTAAAAGACTTGGCATTTTTAAGACCTGTTCTGCTGTTGCATTAGCAGCATGCAACTGCAAGACTTTTTGTGGCTTTCTGATGTGTTCAATTTTGTCTATTACTGGAAAAATGACCAGACTAGCCTTGGAATTATAAGAATAATAGAAGCATTAATGTTTAAATGAATTTTGCAGCTTAAAAGTAATTGAAAATCAATTCCTCCAGTTCTTCTAAAAGTCTCATTTTTCTATCTTAATCCTTAAGCATCAAACACTTTATTAGTTCAAGAAAAGAAGACTTGTATGAAGAGAGCTTGAAAGAGTAGTGCACAGAACTAAGGCTACCAATGTCTTTTAGCTTTTGATCATTATTACTGATAATATTTACTCTTATTTGCTTTATATAATTATGTTTGCACATAATTAAAATCTCTGGCTTGCTGTTGCTAACAACCCCACCTAGGGATGGCAATGGGGCGGGGAATCCCTTTTCCTTGTGGGGATTTGCCCCGAACGGATGAAGATTTTCCGAATTTTATTCCCATGGGGGTGGGAATGAGGGATATTTCTTCATCGTTAATGGGGATAGGGCAGGGACGGGAGTGTATTATCTATCTAGCGGGGATCCCCGTCCCCGTCCCCGTTGGGATCCGATATTATATTTACATAATTATTCATAATATAAAAAGTATATTACTTAGTTACCCTCTCTCTCTCTCTCTATATATATATATATATATATATATATATATATATATAACGGATGGAGATTTTCCGAATTTTATCCCCATGAGGGTGGAAATGAGGGATATTTCTTCATCGTTAATGGGGATAGGGCGGGGATGGGAGTGTATTCTCTATCTAGCGGGAATCCCCGTCCTCGTCCCCGTCCCCGTTGGGATCCGATATTATATTTACATAATTATTCCTAATATAAAAAGTATATTACTTAGTTACCCTATATATATATATATATATATATATATATATATATATTAGGTTTCTAATTTTATCACTCATTTTTTATAATTTTCTCACATTATGACAACTCTAAAGAAATTTATTTAAATATTCTCATGCTTTTATGTATGCTGAATTTTTTAATGTTTTATTAAATAAAATTGCAGGACATTTTTAATGTATTAGGCGTATTTACATTTTAATTTTGTTTGGCTAATGCTTTGTATATTTGAATCTGTTAATATTTTCTAAATAAATTTATTTTTATTTTTCACCCATTATTTATGAATTTTATAAATACAAAAAAATATATAAGTAATACTATATATATATATATATATATATATATATATATATATTAATAAGTAAATATATATAAGTAATGTATAAAAAAATTAATAAAATATATAAGTTATACTAATAATCAAAATATTTCCAATTATATATATATTGTGAGTATAAACCTAATTAAAGTCTTATTTTTAAATTTTTGTAAATTATATTTCACTATCTAAAAGTATTTAAAATTGAATTGAGATAAGTAAAAAAAAAAAATTCAAGTGGAGAATGGGGATGAGGATTAAATTGTTCCTGTTTGTGAGGCGGGGATGGATGGAGATGGGGGATGATACCCCTGCCCCGCCCCATTACCATCCCTAAACCCCACCACCACCAGCAACTCTCTCTCTCTTTCTGCAATAAATTTTATGCTTTGGATGCCTTTCGGTGTTTAGTGATTCAAATTTGTTGAATACTTGACAGATTGCTGGAGCTCTACTCCACATGTGAAGCAATGGTATGTATCTAAACTGTTTGGTTTGTCATCTTTACTTGTTACATGATGATTTACAATTACAAGGCAAGATAACTGTTATTCGAATAAGCACATGAGGCTTGTTTAGCTGGAGTCTAGCTTGAAGGACATTGCTGAAAATATCTATCGAATTCACCTCATCTTTTTTGTTAGTCGATACTTGTCATGTAGAAGTTATTATGATTAAAATTGTGTTGTGAAGTTGTGCTAATACATATAGCCTTCTGACCATTAAATAGAATCGGTCATTTCATTTTATCTTTATGAGATCCTTTTCTTAGGTGGCACGTTAATAACAGTGAGTAGTAGAGAATGCATAAGACTCTGCTGTTGGATCTTTGTAATCATTCATGACTAGCGTTAAAATTTTCTTTTTACCTTTGATGAAATCCAATTTTTTCAAACTGAATGACAATGTAGAGAATGAATTTATACCTGGGCTTTGGAGAGACGTTGTTCTGGATGTTATTTGCGTCCTGTCTCACAAGGTTTCATGGATGTGTGTTTCTTAACTTTTGGGTTTCATCTTTCCAAGAATAGAATTGCTTCTGGACAGTTAGTTCAGATGTGGTACTTTTGTCAAGTCTATCTAACATGCTTTTCCTGGCATGCATGCTTCTGAGCTTTTGGTTTTTGTCATTCCAAGAACAGTCAAGTTTGTGTTATTTGGTTTCTAATCCATCTACTGTAGAAACTTGAAGGTGGCAGGATTTAGTGTTTAACTGGCGTGTATGGATGATAAAAATGTTCAACAAAGTGACTGGCTTTTCTCTGTAATTTTTTTTTTGGTTATTGGTGTGTGGATGAATGTTAAGTAATTTGAGTAAACTTTGATGATGGATGATGGATTACGCATTGAAATCAACCAAGTGCCAGGTACTGAGCCAAGAGGACTGCTGTTACTTCTCATATAAGCACATAATGGTAATTCACTGTTTACTTGTTCTCTGATTGAATGTTTCATTTTCTAAATTTTAATTTCAGAGCTTATAATGTTATTAAGATTAATGTTTTATCATACATTCTCTGATGTAATTGTAGGCTTCAGGATAACAAGAAAATTAATATAACAGTAAATAAAGATGAACAAAACTGACATTCCAAATTTCAGCCTTCATTAACAACTTGTGCATAATATAAATTTGTATATGCTTCTAATTTTCGTTGGAAGGTAAAGAGAAAATTAGCATTTGTATCAGGTGTTTTCAGTGATTTCACAACAAATATAGGGAGATTAATGGGAATGAAAAGTTCAATCATATGGGTCCCACACTTACATATCTATGATCATTTCTAAAGGATTCTGTGAATGAATAGTCTAGATTTATCTTGCATGATCCAATGGTCTGTGAACACCCTGATATACGGTACACTTGGCGTACCATAAATTAGCCATGAAACATCGGTGATTCGAAACACTGTAGAAGGACCCTATTCCACAAAGGACTAAAATTTCGCAATATCCCTTGATGTATTCATTGATGGATTTTTTTTATATTATTTGACTAAGATATATGTTTAGCAAATATATCTTAGTCAAATTTTATAAAAAATCAGTGAAATATATAACGAAATATAATAATATTTCGAGAATTTTTTTTTAAAAAAAGAGAGGAAATGCTGAAAATGCAAAAAAAAGTTGTAGATAATCCCACTTTTGAAAATTATTTTTTAACTTATTAATTATTTTATTATTTTTTATTGGAGACTTAAAAGATTGAAATAATATTGTAAGCTATATAATAGGGGTAGTGTTGTAAATCGGCTTATTAGTTCAGTATATCAAAGACAATAAGAAACAATATAGAGCAATAAAATAAAAAGAAAGAAAAGACATAGAGAAAAATATGTAGAGAGAAAATGGGCTCCAAATACTTATTATTAGATTAACTCTAGCTTTTCTTATATAGAGGAATAGCTAGAGTTTAGTGTATACAACATTACTGAAATAACTCTATACAATAATCTTTCTAAAATATATACTCAAGAATGTTTAAGTAATATCCACATATAATAATTATCTATAACACTCCCCCTTAGATATTACTTGCGCTATGAATATGTCTCGTTAAAAACTTTGCTAGAAAACCCAATGGAACAAAACATAGTTAAGGAAAAGAGTACAATTCATACGCTATTTTATCATTGCACAGATTGTCTCATTAAAACCTTTGGTCAAGAAAACTCTGTGGGACAAAAACTTGACTGAGGAAAAAGAGTACAATCTTATATTGATTTGTTCCCCCTGATGAGGACAACATTTTAAAACGGTACATATCAATCAATAAAATAAGCCATTAAAATATGACATTATATGAGGACTTAGTAAATAAATCTGCTAAGTTGTCACTCGAGCGAATTTGGTGGATATCTATTTTATCACTCTTCTAGAGCTTATGCGCATTAAAGAATTTAGGTGAAATATATTTAATTCGATCACTCTTAACATATCCACTTTTAGTTTGTGCAATGCATATTGCATTCTTCTCAAACATATAATGGGAGCATCTTTATTAAGGTACTTCAGGATCATAAAAATCTTTATAAAATTGCAGTATCATCATAAGTAAACACATATTTAGTTTAAGATCTATCCTTAAATGAATTAGACAAATAACCAACATCCGCATGTAAACCAATGTCAAATAAGAGTTATATGAAAATATAATCAAATCAATAGTGCCTCGAAGATAACATAATAAGTGTAAAAGATTTATTATGTTATCTTCGAGGCACTATTGATTTGGTTATATTTTCATATAACTCTTATTTGACATTGATTTACATGCGGATGTTGGTTATTTGTCTAATCCATTTAA